>JBBGZY010000412.1:2302500-2442500 GCA_037952925.1 Lithobates clamitans | reverse complement strand
TGTTCCAAAGTGACCACGTCTTAGAATACTTCTCCTGTTGGTTCCGAACTGAAAGGATAAGGTCTTCAAACTTATTGGTTTCTTTCACCTTTCTAAGCCACATCCCAACCGTCGGACTGTGAGGATTTCCACCTAAGCGGGATGCAGGATTTGGCAGCGTCAAGGAGATGACGGATAATTGACTTTTTATAGGCTTTCACCGACATATCTGAGACATGGAGGAGAAAAAAGGCTGGGTCATCTGGTATTTGTCGGTCTGTGAATTTCTGCAAAATGTTTTTGACCTCTAACCAAAATCGTATTCTCAGGTCCAAAACACATGCAGTAATGTACCTCGTTCCTCCTGGCATCTCCAGCATCTATCTGAAGATGCAGGAAATATTTTGTGTAATTTCTCAGGCGTCCTGTACCACCTGGTCAAGATTTTAAAATTAGTTTCTTGCGTTTTCGTGCAGATGGAAGATTTGCATGTAAACTGAATAATACGTTGTTTCTGTTGTGAACTAAAGGTGTAATTCAAGTCTCTTTCCCAGTCAGCAATGTGTTTTAATAAATGTCTGGGGGAGTAATTAGAAGGTTGTACATACACGAAAGTGTGTGAGGTAGCGTTCCTTCTGTTGAGCATATTTCCTCTAGGGTTGTAAGGGGTTGAGCAAATTTGTGCGATGGAGGAAGTGACCTAAAGAAATGAGTGATTTGTAGGGCATTCCAAAACTTTAGTCTAAATGTACCCGTTGGGTTCATGAGTTCTTGCAGTAAGGGCCATCTTTCCTGTATAAGAAAATGTGAGGCCTGGATACAGCCCGTAGACATTAATTGTTTAAATTGATCATCTTGGTATCCCGGACTGAAACGGGTTTCCCAAAATCGGGAAGAGTGGCGAGTTTCTGGATGAAATGGATCCCTTTTTGAACAGGAGAGAGTATACTTTCAACGTTTGACCAATGATGGGATGGGATTTCATATCTTTAGGTAAGGAATCATAACACCAAGGTGCTCTAGCTAGAGGAATGGAACTTTGACCTTGCTCAATCTGAGTCCACAGTTTTAGAGATCCATGTCTATTCCAATCAACCAATCTACCAAGATGGATTGCTTGGTAGTATTTATGAACGTCTGGGACTGCTAGACCTCCATATTGTTTTGGTAAAGTGAGTTGTGATCTCTTCAACCGGGGGGGTTTGTGAGCCCAAATTCAAAAAACACTTGACGTATGTGTCGGAAGTAGGTGGAGGTAATATGTATAGGTAAAGCCTGTAGGAGATGTACAAATTTAGGCAATATAGTCATTTTTAGTATGTTGCAACGACCGAACCACGAATGTAAGCTTGATGACCAATTTTTTAGTAATGTCTTTACCCTAGAAAGGAGCGGGGGAAAATTCAGGTAAAATACCTTTGATATGTGGGACGGGATAATAGTACCTAGATATGTCAAAGCCGTGTTGTTCCATTTTAATTTAAAGTTTGTCTGCAATTGTAGCTTAAGATACTGTGGGAGGTTAATGCCCATCACCCCTGATTTTTGAAAATTGATTTTGAGGTTAGAAAGGGTTCCGTATTTGTTGATTTCTTTAAATTAAATTTGGGAGGGAGATCACAGGATTGGTAATGGAGAATAACATTTAATCGGCATAAGCCGATATTTTGTGTTGAGTATTCCCAACTGTTATGCCAGCCACGTCTGGGTTCTTGCGCACGGCACAAAGGAAAGATTCCAGTGACAGGGCGAATAGGAGAGGAGACAGTGGGCATCCTTGTCACGTCCCGTTTGAGATTTGAAAGGGATCTGATAATACCCCATTTGCTCGAACGCGAGCTGAGGGTTTACAGTATATCGATGAGATCCATTGGGTCATATGATCTCCGAACCCAATGTACCGAAGTACTGTTAGCATAAAGTTCCAGTTCACCCTGTCAAAGGCTTTCTCTGCGTCCGTTCCCAGAAATACAAATGGAGTTCGGGTTGTATTTACCCTTTGTAGTAAGTTAAGCACTTTGGTGGTATTGTCTCTGGCCTCTCTAGTGGGTACAAAGCCTACTTGGTCTAGATGGATCAGGTGTGGCAAGTGTTGTTGGATTCTGTTTGCAAGGATTTTTGTAAATAGCTTAAGGTCAATATTAAGCAGGGTGATCGGTCTATAATTTCCGCAGGCGGAGGGGTCTTTCCCTTCCTTCGGAATCACCGCAATGTGGGCTTGTAAAGATTCCGTAGCAAAGGGTGAATTGGGGCTTACTGTGTTAAATAATTTAACCATATATGGACACAACGATGACATAAAAGTTTTGTAGTATAAGATGGTAAGTCCATCTGGTCCAGGGGCCTTCCCCGGTTTGGAAGATGCTATCGCTCCTTGTATTTCTTCAATTGTAATAGGGTCCTCTAAAGTTTCCCTAGCTGAGTCAGGTAATTTGGAAATCTGCGAGGAAATCAAGTACTTTTGTATGTTTTCTTGCGTGGGAGGAGTTCTATCCATGTTATATAAGGTTGACTAGAATTTCTGAAATTCATGGGCAATGTCATGGGGTTTGGAAACTTTGATTCCATGGGAAGATAATATGTGAGGTATGCAAGTTGCCAACTTCTGGTCTCTTGGGGATCTCGCTAGCAGCTTCTCGCATTTGTTACCCGATTCATATGATATTTTCCTACATACAGTATCTGCATCGACGCTTTAGCTTTAAACTGTGGAAAGAGGTCGGCTTCTATAGAAGGGGATGGGGAATGTTTATGTCTCCTCTCTAATAATCTCAGGTCATCTAGCAGTGAATTAAGTTGTTGGGTCCGTTGTTTTTTAATTCTCGATCCATGCTTAATAAGTATTCCCCCTATGACTGCTTTGTGTGCCTCCTACATAATGCCGGGGCTACAATCTGTCGTGTCATTGGTTTGGAAGTAGAACTGAAGTTCTCTAGAGACCTCCGATATTACTTCTGTATCTTGTAAGAGGCTTTCATTTAGTCTCCAGCAATTAGTCCTTGAGGTTAGAGTGTCAGTGAGTGCATATGAGAGAGAAATTGGTGCATGGTCAGACCACGTGATAGAACCTATCGTAGCTGATCTGACCGAGTGCAGCTGTGAGCGTGGTATAAGGAAGTAATCTATGCGAGAGTATACCTTGTGGGGTGCTGAATAGAAGGTATAGTCTCTTTCTGTAGGGTGACTGATACGCCAGACATCTACTAATTGGGCCTGATGTAGGGATCGGGCAATACGTTTGCGAGAGCCAGGAGGAACGGTTGAGTGTTTCGAGGAGGAATCTTCTGAGGGAATCAAAGGGATATTTAGGTCTCCTCCTATAATCAGTTGCCCTTCAGAAAAGTTCAATAATTTCTCAATAGTTCTTTCAATAAAGACGTCCTGGTGAGAGTTGGGGACGTATAAATTGGCCAAAGTCACCTTGATATCTCCAATCCTGCCTTTTAGAAATAAACGACCTGCTGGGTCTACCAGAGTATCTAGGCATTTCCATGGAACCTTACTGGAGATCAGAATAGACACTCCTTTCGACTTCACTTCTGGATTTGGTGAATGGTAAGCTAGGGGGAATGATCGATTCCTAAGTATAGGCAATTTGTCGCTCCTAAAGTGGGTCTCCTGTAAGAGCGCAGTATCTGCTTGCATGCGGTGAAGATCTTGCAGAAACATGCGCCTTTTTTCTGGGATGTTTAAGCCTTTGGTATTCAATGATGTCACATTGAGAACCTCCATAATAGTAGCAAAAGGAATTGGGGGGGGGGGGGGAGGGAGGAGGGGGAGGGTAGAATAGAGTATAAAGAGGTTGGAGCAGAGATGACGTTAGAGGAGGTAGAGAGAGAGGCCTATGCAGGGGATCGGATAGACACAGCCGGAGATAGGGCTCCGACCATCCCCCCCTATCCCGACTTTAGTAATGGAGAATCAAAATATCTAGTATGCAAAGAACATCTCAGATTGCCAATGGTTGTAATAAAACGTGGGCGTTAAAGTCCAAAAAAACATGTAACATGTAACTTCTTATTAAGATATGTTTATATAGTAACCTAGGTATTATGTACTAATACCCCTTTCTCATTAGTCTCCACTGCTTCCCTAAAAGTAAGAACCGTCTAAAGTAGTTACTGGTGACTCTGTAACCTGAAATATTCTCCCATGGGGGGGTCACTGAGCTATCCTAAAGCCCTGAAGGAATATGTTGATACGTGACTTTACTCATAGGGATGGGTTGGGTGGGGAGGAGTTGATATTGGGTAACCAGCAATCGTGATGTGAAAGGGATGGGATTGGGTATTGCTCGGGGAAGTAAGCTATAAAGGGACAATAGGTCAGAGATATCTTAGTGGGAGAACATTTATATTGAGGTAAACCTTTAAAATCCATTCTATAACATAACAGCAGATATGAATTGCCGTATATTGTATTTGGCGAGGACGGCCAACCTTAATGCCCACCGACCTCTATTGGTATGAAAAAGAACAACAATAAGAATAATAAAAACAAAAGAAAAAAAAAGGTTCAACCTGAGCTTGTAGATATAACCGTGGGTTACTGCCGTCCTGACATTTGGAGGTATACTTAAATAGCGCTAACAGCTCTGTATATCTATATGCGGGGACAAGTGTGGATATATGGTCTTACATGTCACCGATGTCAGCCGAAGGGGTATCTTCGAGTGGCTCCTAAATCTTATTCTAGTAGAACCTTATATGAGAGCGTCAGAGATGTAGCGTTTCAGTTTCGTTAGCACGAGTTCAGACGTCTTAGATGGGGTTAACCGGATGTCAGATTCTCCTATTTCTTGCCGAGTATAACAATGAGTGGGGACTACTCAGAACGTCCGCTTCGGCAAACAAAAGGGAAAAAGAACACAAACTAAAAGAAAAACACTTATGGTTAAAGATCTTCAAAGGAGGAGCTTGATATCCTTACGATTCCCGAGCTCTTTCTCTAGATGTGGTACGCTGTCATCTACGAGATCTTTGCTGGCGTGCTGGAAGGAAGCCTCTGGATCCCGCAGGGCCTGGACGATTCCCAGGGTTCGGTAGAAGTTGGAGCCAGTTAGGTATCTGGATGGGAGATGCCTCAAGGAAGGAGAACAGGTCTGGTAAGTCGGCAGGTGTGCACAGTGTAAAGAATGCAGATTCTTTTCTGAATGTAAATGAGTGGGTACCCCCATCTGTATGTACACCCCTTTTCTCACCAAATCTAGGAGAGGGCGGAGTCTGACGCGTCATTGCAGGGTAGCCCTGGAGAGGTCCGGGAGAATCTTTATAGACGCCCCATCAAAGTCCACCTCTCCATGTTCCCAAGCTTTTCGTGATATGTCCTTCAAGGTGTATTTGTGGAGGTGGCATATCACGTCTCTGGGGCTGCTGGGATCTGAGGATTTTGGTCCTAGAGATCTATGGACTCTGTCCATTTCTATGACGGTCTGTGGTGAGGCCAGAACTTGCCGGAAGTTAGCCGTCACTGTGTCTGGGAGGTTTTCAGTTCCTGTAGCTTCTGGGATGCCACAAAGCCGCAGGTTGTTCCTGCGGCTTCTGTCTTTCAAATCTTCCATGCGTAGTTGAATTGCAATCATTGACTCGAACCTGGTCTGCTTGTGATTGTTCTAAGGCACCCAATCTAGCTTCTATTGTGGAGATGGAAGCCTCTCCATTGTCCACTCTATCGGCCAAAGAGTGTATCTCGGTTCTCACCTCTTGTATGTCTCTACGATGAGCCTCCTCCACTCTCAATACCAGAGCTTCAATATCTTGCTTTGTGGGTAAGGCTTGCAGGAGAGCTCTGAGTTCCCCATCAATGTGGGCTGTATCATGCCGGGGGTGAGAGTGCGAGTCTGTCGTCACCGACATTCCAGAGCGGGCTATAACGGGATTCCGAGAGGGATGATGAAATAGGAGAGCGGCTGGGTGAGGAAGTTGTTCCCGTTTAGTGACTGTCTATCCAGGCCTATGCCACGCGGAGCCGCAACTATGGCGCCCGGGGAGGTATTTATAATGTTCTGAAAAAAGTGTTGAATCTCACCCTGTGTGTTGCGCGGACGACACCCCTGTGTCGATGATCTTGTGCGGTAGCGTTTTGCGGTTAGCATACCGTTACTGAAGGCTGCATACGGCTGGTTTCGTCGAGATAGGCAGGGGAGGCTAGGAGCTCACAAAAAACGTGTCTTCATTCAGCCATGTCCAGGCCACACCCCCCGGTGTACAGTTTCTAATACAGTGTAGTGCGGTGTTAAAAATCCCCATCATGTATGGAGGGCCACCAAGAAGGGGCAAACGCTCACAGGCCACTAAAAGAGGGCGAGCAGCTTCTGTGTCTACAGTGAACAATGGTGGTCATGGACATGGTGCATCCTCTGCAGGTGGGTCACGTGTGTGTGTGTGTGTGTGTGTGGTTTTTTTTTTTCTGCTGCTGGCTGTGTTATTGAGCCACAACATGCAGAAGAGTTGGTGGAGTGGATAACTAAGCCGTCCTCCTCATCCTCTGTCACCCAGGCTCATACCAGTTTGCCTTCCAACGCAGCTGCCAAAGCGGCCTATATTACTGGGTCCTTGTCCAGTTACTCCATCTGTAGCCCCACCATCATGCACGGAGGAGACACCAGAATTATTCAACCATAGTGTTGGTTACATGTGCTGGAGGATGCACAGGAATTTGAAGGCTCCGATGTTGGTTCCCAGGTTGAGGAAGGGAGTAACGTGAGCCTTGAAAGGGGGTACCACAGAAGGATAAGAAACTGGCAGTCATGTTTCACTAGCTGCAGCATACTGCCACGTTTGCTCCAGTGATGGAGGGGATGATGACACTGACTGTACTTGGGTGCCTGAGAGGAGGAGAAGGCACAACTCCGAGGCAGGATGTCCTCCGGGCGTCAGCTTAAGGGGAGCCACCCTATTGCATCACACCACAGAGCTCTACAGGTGCAGGGCGCTGCTGATTTGCAAAAGTTCCTTTTGGTGTGGGCTTTTTTTTGACACGTGCAGTAGATCGCACTGTTGCCGTTTTGCAATCTGTCTGAAGTGGATCCAGCGTGGCCAGAACCGCAGCCTCTTGGGCACCACATGCCTGACAAGACATAGGAAGACCTGCCATGGAGTCTGTTAGCAACAGCACCTGAAAGACCCACATCATAGAAAAAGGCGGACTTCTCTTTGCTCCTTATCTGGGATCTCAAACCCTACTATACCTCCAGTCCTCTCAAAACCTGCACTGAGAGGAATGAAGGTATAGCAATAGGTGCCACAAGTACTTGCAGCCAATCTGCTAGCAGTACACCACCAGTTGATTTAAGCAGGCAAATTTCACTACCCCAGTTGCTGAACCGTAAAAAGAAATTTGGTCCCAGCCATCCACATGCTCAGTGTCTAAATGCTAGCTTGGCCAAGTTGCTAGCACTGCAACTGCTGCCTTTTCAGCTGGTAGACTCTGCCCCCTTTCGTGAATTTTTGAAATGTGCTGTACAACAGTGGCAGGTTCCAAAACGTTTCTTTTCACATGAGGCCATTCCAGCTCTCTAGCCTCATGTGGAAGGCACTGTTTTGGCCTTGTTGGACAGTGCGGTCAGCAGAAAGGTTCATATTACCACTGACTCATGGTCCAGCAGGGACGTTTTCTTTCCTTCACGGCACACTGGGTAACTCCGCTGGCAGCTGGGAAGGATGCAGGACAGGGTTCAGTGGTGTTGGTGCTTGTTCTACCACCACGCCTCCAAAATGGTGGGGTTGATTCTGCCACAGCTCTTTGCTTCACCCCCTCTTCTTCTTCCTCTATGGCCTCTTGTGCAAAATTGTCCTCTGAACCAGCAGTGCTTCGTAAGCATTCAAGGCTCTACGCAAGCAGTCAGGCTAATAGATGCCATGCAGTGACTCAGTTGGTCTGCCTACAGGACAGGAGCCACACTGGGGCAGAGATTCTGTCAGCCCTGCAGGGACAGGCTCAGAGGTGGTTGATGCCACGGCAGCTTGAACCAGGAGTGGTTGTATGCGACAATGGCACCAACCGTCTCCCTGCCCTCCGACAGGGACACTTGACCCATGTTCCATGCTTGGCACTCGTCCTGAATTTGCTGGTGCAGCTTTTCTTGACCAGGTACCCAGGCTTACAAGATCTCCTGAGGTAGACCAGAAAAGTGTGTGGTCATTTCCACCGGTCATACATTGCCAGTACTATGCTGGCTGACATTCAAAAGGAATGCAACCTGCCCACCAACTGTCTCATTTGTGACCTGCCCACCAGGTGGAACTCCAACATTGGCAATGCTGCAGCGGCTGCACACACAGCAGAGGGCCATCAATGTACCCATGCGAGTATGGCACCAGGACAGGGTCGGGAGCTTGGCTTCTTTTCGCCACGCCAGTGGCTACTGATATATGGTGCATGCACTGTCTTGTCACCATTTAAGGAGGCCACATAGATGAGCAGTGACAATGCATGCATCAGTGACACTGTCCCTCTAGTCTTCCTGCTGGAGCACACTCTTGGTGGAATCATGGACAGGGCACTTGAGACAGAACAGCGGGAGGAAGAGGACTCCCTTTCCTCTCAAGGCCCCCTTTTATGCAGATAGCATTTCTGCGGGGCTGCCAAACACATGAGGAGAAGGAGGATTGCATCAGCATGGATGTAGAGGACAACATGCAGCAGCCTTCAAGGGATGGTTTTCAGTCCTCAGAAACCCAAGGAGTTGTACGTGGCTGGGAGGAGGTAGTTCCTGACAATGTCATCCTTGGTGACCCAGAGGACTTAGAATCGAATGCCTCTGCAAACTTATGCTTACTCTAAGATTCGTGGTATCAAGGAGAGGGATCATTACTGGCTGGCAAACAGTCTTGATCCACGTTACAAGGGTAAAGTTGCAGAACTCATCCTGCCTTTGCAGAGGGAGCAGAGGATGAAACATCTTCAGGAGGCCTTGACGAAAAGTTTGTGTACCATGGATTACCATTTCCTGGTGCTGGACAAAGAGTTGCTGAGGGTTCGTTCGGTCAGAGGAAGAGCGGTGGAGAAGGTGGCCGGCCTTTAAGCAAATTTTCAGTCCTCGGCGCCAAGGGTTCAAGCAACCAGCGTCTGCATTATATAGTGCAGGAATATCTAGGGGCAAGAGCAGACTTGGAGACCTTTCCAATAGAGCATCCACTGGGTCTTGAGGATGGACCACTGGCCAGAACTTGCTCGAAATGCAATCAAGCTACTAGCCTGTCCTCATCCAGCGTGCTTTCTGAACGCACATTCAGGGCTGCTGGAGGGTTTGTAATGGATCAAAGTGCGCCTGTCCACAGACTCCGTTGATAGGTTCACATTTATAAAAATGAATCCGTCCTGTTTCAGCAGCTATCAAGCCCCTGATGCTGATGTAACTGAATTTGCTAGGGATCTGGTGTCCCTTGAAGACTGCCTATGCTGCCTATCCTATTCCTCCTGAATCTTGATGCTAGCTTCCAATAATATTTTTGGTTTGGGGTACCACCAGCACCCAAGGCCCAATTTTCCTGCCCCTGTTAAACAGGGGCATGTGATTAGTTTTTGAAATATTTAACAGCAGAGCCTGTTCATGAAGAGCAGGGCCCATTCTTGCGCCCCTAGAAAGGTTAACTGTGAGGGGTTACAGTGTTCCGGCCCCACCAACACCCAAGGCCCAATTTTTTGCACCTGTTTGGGGCATGTAATTAGAATTTTATATAGTCCGGTCCCCATAGTGTGTATATATAATACAGTTCAGAGTATATAGTGCAGTCATTGTAGTTTATATAGTACAATCAGTGTAGTGTGTGTATATAGAACAGTGCAATTAAGTGGTTAAGGGGAACCCCACGCCAAAATAAAAAAATGCCGTGGGGGCCCCCCAAAATCCATACTAGGCCCTTACCCGAGCATGCAACCTGGCAGGTCAGGATAGGGGGGGACAAGCGTGTGGCCCTTCCCTCTTGAACCATACTGGGCCACATGTCAACATTGGGGGTGCTTTGGGGCTGCTCCCCCCCAAAGCACCTTGTCCCCATGTTGATAAAGGGGCATACAGATTCCGATAACCCCCCCGCCAGCAGACCCCCCACAACCACTGGGCTAGAGTTGTGGGGACGAGGCCCTTGTCTCCAACATGGGGACAAGGTGCTTTGGGGGACCCCAAAGCACCCCCCCATGTTGAAGGCTTGTGGCCCGGTATGGTTCAGGAGGGCTGGGATCTGGGGGCCCCCTTGTTAAAGAGGGTTTCCAGATTCCGATGAGCCCCCCCGCCTGCAGACCCCCACAACCACGGGGCCAGGGTTGTGGGGATGAGGCCCTTGTCCCCACAACCTTGACTCGGTGGTTGTGGTGGTCTGCGGGCTTATCGGAATCTGGAAGCCACCTTTCACATGGGGGGGCTGGGATCTGGCCCCCCCCCTTGTTAATGTGTATCGGTTACATTGTACCCCTACCCATTCACCAAAAGTGTCAAAGTAAAAACGACAGGTGATTCCTTTTTTAAAGTGTGTCCCACGATGTCCATCCATCTTAAGTCATGTCGCCCGAGGGACCCGAAAAATGGGGGGGGAAAGCTCTGCCTCGATGGGAGGCCTCCCGGGGACTGCTGTCTCTTGTTTGTGACAGCTGTTACATAGGCAAGGACGGGGCTACCCGGTGACGTAACCGGGTGACCCCGCCCCCTTTTGCCATCATGTGACATCAGGGGGGTGGGGTCACCCATTTTACATCCTTGGGTGGCCCCGCCCTTGCCTATATAACAGCTGTCAAACCGAAGACAGCCCATTCACCTGATGCGTTTTTTTTTTTTGTTTGTTTGTTTTTTTTTTCTCGGTCTGTCGGCACCGTGAGTGACGATGGTACATCACGGGACACTTTTTATTTATTTATTTTTTTTAAGGGAATTGTTCAAAACTGTCAGTGGCATGGAGACTAGTGAGGGGAAGATGGCCCCCATCCGTCTCTATACCATTGCAGGCCGGAAGCGACGTCAAAACGTCACTTCCCCCCATAGCTCTTAAAGGGACTTTTTGTCATTTAGAAAAAAATAAAACATTTTTTTTTTTTTTATTGCATTTTAGTGTAAATATAAGATCTGAGGTCTTTTTGACCCCAGATCTCATATTTAAGAGGTCCTGTCATACTTTTTTTCTTTTTAAAGGGATGCTTACGTTCCTTGTAATTAGGAATAAAAGTGAGATTTTTTTTTTTCTTTTAAGAACAGTGCAAAAAGGTAAAGGTAAAATAATTAAAAAAAAAAAATTGTAAACTCATCCCGCCAAGCTTGCGTTCAGAAGCGAACGCATACGTGAGTAGCTCCCGCATATGAAAATGTGTTCAAACCACACATGTGAGGTATCGCCTCGATCGGTAGAGTGAGAGCAATAATTCTAGCCCTAGACCTCCTCTGTAACTGAAGACATGCAACCAATAGAATTTTTTAAGTTTTTTAAGACGAAGGGAGAAAAATACACTTTTTTTAAATTAAAAACTTAATAGCAGCATATGAGGTTATTGCAACAATGGCCTAAAACTAGGGGGAAAGAAGGGGAGGGAAGAAAGAAAGGAAAGAGTAGACAAAGAGGAGAAGAAAAGAAGGAAAAGGAAGAAGGAAAAAGGAAGAAGGAGAAGGAAAGAGAGAAAGAATAAGAAGGAAAAAGAGGGGGATGAAAGTAAGGGGAAAATGGGAGAGGGTGGGGGGGAGTGGAAAGGGGAGGGGGGAGAAGGGGGGAGGGAAAAGGAGGGGGGGAAGAGGAATGAGAAGAATAAGAAACGTATGACAACAGAGGGTGGTGGGAGAGATTAGAGGAAGGGCTTGAAACTCAGCATCTCATTTAAACCAGGATAGACAGTAGCTTTCAATAAATTAATCCAACGGGATTCAAGTTGTAACAGCCTCTGATCATTGCTACCTCCTCTAGTGTCTAAGGGGATATGTTCCAAGGCCATGAATTTAATAGTGTCCAGTCTGAAACCATGGTACAGTCCCACATGGCGACTGATTGGAGTTTCCATTTTCCGTTTCTTAATAAGTGATATATGGTCATTGATTCTTTTAGAGAAGGGACGTTTTGTCTTTCCATTATAGAAGCACTTGCATGTACATTGCATCAAGTAAACAATGCCAGGGGTTTGACATGTGACTCTGTTTGATCCTATGAATTTGACCATTGGGCAGATTAATTTCTTGATGGTTTAGCATAAAGCGACATTTGTCATTTATTGCAGGAAAATGATCCCGGAGTGGAGGTAGGTAAGGAAGACATTTGATAATGGCTACGAGTTAGACGGTCTTTCAAGGACCTGGCACCATGTATGTGATTTGAGGTTGTTTCTCAACGTATTTGCATACTATTGGGTCTGCCAGCAGTAAGGGCCAGTATTTATTGACAATTTTCCTCACTTGTTTGTGTTGTTTGGTATAAGAAGTTATAATCCTTACTACTTGAGATGAAGGTTTTATTTTTTTCTTATGAATCAGCGTGTTCCTGTCAGGGGCCTTTGCTCGATTACAGGCTCTCTTCAAGGTATTATGGGAATATCCCCTTTCACGCAAACGAGAATACAAAAGTTTAGCTTCCCTCTGGAAGTCGTCATCCCTACTACAGTTACGCCTCAATCTGAGGTATTGACTGTAGGGGATGCTATTGATTAAAGTTTTGGCGCGTGAGCTAGATGCATGAAGGATAGCATTACTAGCCGACGGTTTTCTAAAAAGAGATGTACCCAGGGAGCCATCAATTTCTACAAAAAGTTGTATGTCCAGAAAGTTGATGGACTTCCTATCACATGACATGGTGAACTTGAGGTTGTAGGTATTATTGCTCAAAATATCGCTCTACCTGTCTGCGATTTCCCACCTGACTCTTCATACCCTCTGGTAACTGCACTGATCTTCCCTGCAACACAAGTCGCTCTACCTGTCTGCGATTTCCCACCTGACTCTTCATACCCTCTGGTAACTGCACTGATCTTCCCTGCAACACAAAAGTCGCTCTACCTGTCTGCGATTTCCCACCTGACTCTTCATACCCTCTGGTAACTGCAAAGACTCCCCTCTTCTCTTAAACACTGGACTACATTGCCTAACTGAACTTTAATTCTGCCTTACTAAGAATTTGAAACTAGTGCCTATACTTGTTTGTTTTTGAAAGTGTCATTTATTTTGTATTCTGCTGCCCTGAACAAGACCAAACATTTAACCTTATTCTGTTGCCCCCTCTTGCACTGCAATCATCTGTCCAGGCCAGTTGTAAAACCCCACCCCCCACAAGCTTAGTTTTATCAGCTTCTAATTGAATAATTTTGAATTCCCCCCACCTTCCCACTATAAATTTAGTTCATTTCTTGGGACGGCTGGCGAGGGTTTAGGCTGGTCACTCCTTGCACAAAGTGTCACGCTGGCAACAAGTGTTTGGCACTTGGACACGGGCACTTTGACTAAGGCACTGCTACAAAAAAAAGTAAGTACAGACATTATTGTTTCACAGCTATTTTGCAGGAAGTTCCACTTCATTCACTAACTTTTCTCAGCCTTCCTTCTATTAGCCTGTCCCCACCCTCTAAAATGCTCACACTAATCTTTGTTATAACGTCCTCTCTCCTCAAACTCTCATGTCTTTACCCCCCCTCTCCAGCCCCCAACCTTTACATATCTCCCTCTCTTCTGCCCACTCAATATTACTCCACTTACCACCTCCTGCTCATTCTAAGCCCACACAGTATCACCACGTCCATTCCACCACAGCATCTGCCCTCCTATAAATCCCACTCCCGCCTTACCACCCTCACCCTCCTACTACTCCTAATGTCTGGGGACATCGCACCAAACCCCGGCCCTCCCACACCCAATTTCCAACGCCAAGATCGGCCATCTACCTCCTCCAACAGTAGTCGTAACTTCAACCTTCTCATCCCAATTCCCCTGATTCCACAAGTCAGCCCCCCTCTTTCATGTGCCCTCTGGAATGCCCGCTCAGTCTTCAACAAACTAGTTTCTGTCAATGACCTTTTCCTCTCCAAATCCCTTGATCTATTTGCTATAACTGAAACCTGGCTCCAGGAATTTGATACTACCTCTCCAGCTGCACTGTCCCACAGTGGCCTTCTCTGGACTCACTCCACCAGACCCAGTGGACGAAAAGGAGGTGGTGTCGGACGTCTCCTCTCCCCACAATGCACCTTCCAGGTACTGCCCACACCTCCCTCTCTTTCCACCTGCTCTTTCGAAATGCACTGCATTAGTCTTTTCTCTCCAGCTTGTCTGAGGGTCGCAGTCATTTATCGGCCTCCTGGACCAGTGTCACGCTTTCTGGATGACTTCTCTGCATGGCTACCCTATTTTCTCTCATCTGAAGTGCCTGCCATCATCCTAGGTGACTTTAACATTCCAATCAATGTTAATAATGCTACCACTTCTAAACTACTCAACTTAACCTCCTCTTTTAACCTAACACAATGGACACAAACCACCACTCACTCCAACGGCAACACTCTTGACCTTGTATTCTCCCATCGCTGCACTCCCTGCAATCTCTCCAACGCACCCTTTCCTCTCTCTGATCACAACCTTATCGGTTTCACACTCTCCTTGTCTCCTATATCCCATGCTGCCAACCCACAAACCACTACCCGCAGGAACCTTTGCAACCTCAAACCTTCCCTTCTTCACTCTGCTACTGATGGCCTTTATGACAAAATCGCACCCCTGTCCTGCCCAGACCTAACCACTTCCATCTACAACACCACGTTGTCATCCTCCCTAGACGTACTTGCTCCTCTTTCTACACGCAGAACCAGGCCCCATCTGCCACAACCCTGGCAAACAGACGACACCAGAAGTCTCAAGAGACGCAGCCGTGCTCTTGAGCGAGCATGGCGTAAATCTAAATCCCTGCAAGACTTTACCCTCTACAAATTTGTCCTTCTCAAATACAACTCCTGCCTCCACACTGCTAAACAAACCTATTACAACACTCATCAAAACCCTCTCATCCAAACCTCGTCAACTCCTTTCTACCCTTAATTCCTTACTTCACCCCCCACTGCCCCCTCCCACCAACTTGCTTACCGCTCAACATATTGCCAACCACTTCAATAGCAAAATCAACACAATTCGCAAGGAGATATCCAGCATTAAATATCCTCCCCTACCCAACATATCAGGTCCAACACCACACTCAATACTCTCCTCCTTTTGCCCAGTTACCACAGAAGAAGTTGATAAACTCCTCTCCATGGCCCACCTCACTACATGTCCCCTGGACCCTGACCCCTCTCAATTACTGCGACCACCTTCCCACTCTATCCTCAACTCCCTAACCCACATCTTCAACCTCTCCCTCTCCTCTGGCACCTTTCCTTCCCCGCTCAAACATGCACTGGTTACCCCCATACTCAAAAAACCCTCACTAGACCCCACCTGTTTGAATAACTTAAGACCTATCTCCCTTCTCCCGTTTGCCTCCAAGCTCATCGAACGCCTTGTTCATGACCAAATGAGTCGCTACCTCACGGACAACAACCTTCTCGACCCCCTACAGTCTGGCTTCCGCCTACAACATTCGACTGAAACTGCCCTACTACAAATCACCAATGACCTAATAACTGCCAAAACCAATGGCCACTACTCCATACTCATACTTTTAGACCTCTCTGCTGCCTTTGACACAGTTGACCACCTGCTGCTCCTCAGCAAATTACACTCCCTTGGCCTCCGTGATTCTGCATTATCCTGGTTCTCCTCCTACCTATCTCAGCGCACTTTCAGCGTCACTTACAACTCCATCTCCTCCGCTCCCCTTCCTCTTTCTGTTGGGGTACCCCAAGGCTCTGTCCTTGGGCCTCTCCTTTTCTCACTCTATACCTCTTCCCTGGGCCAGTTGATCAGCTCCCATGGCTTCCAATACCATCTCTATGCTGATGACACACAGATCTATCTCTCCACTCCCCAACTCACCCCCACTATCTCCTCACGGATCTCAAACTTGCTGATTGACATATCGGTATGGATGTCACACCACTTCCTCAAAATTAATCTTTCTAAAACTGAGCTTGTTATATTTCCTCCTTCACGGTCCCCCTCCTGTGACTTCACCATTAATATCAACAACACAACCATTGGTCCCTCCACACATGCCAGAGTCCTGGGTGTAATCCTTGACTCTGACCTCTCCTTCAGCCCCCATATCCAATCACTGGCTAAATCCTGCCGCCTTAACCTCCGCAACATCTCCAAAATTCGACCCTTCCTGACTAATGACACTACAAAACAACTTATTCACTCCTTGATTATTCCCCGCCTCGACTATTGCAACTCTCTCCTTAATGGCCTACCCTTAAGCAGGCTATCCCCCCTTCAGTCTATTATGAATGCTGCTGCTAGACTAATACACCTCACTAATCGATCCGTGACTGCTGCTCCTCTCTGCCAATCCCTTCACTGGCTTCCCCTACCCCACCGTGTAAAATTCAAAATGCTAACCATAACATACAAGGCCATTCACAACATCGCCCCCATCTACATCACCAACCTCATCTGCAGATATCGCCCAAATCGCCCCCTCCGCTCCTCCCAGGACCTCCTGCTCTCTAGCTCCCTTGTTACCTCCTCCCATGCTCGCCTTCAGGACTTCTCCAGAGCCTCTCCCATCCTCTGGAATTCCCTGCCCCAGTATGTCCGATCAGCCCCTACCCTGTCCACCTTTAGGAGATCCTTGAAAACTCATTTATTCAGGGAAGCCTATCCCACACCCACATAACTGTCCCTGAGCCACCCCCATCAAATCATTCTCTGCATCTATTACCTTTTGTACCACCACCCCCTCCCTTTAGAATGTAAGCTCTACGAGCAGGGCCCTCCTGTACCTTTTGTATTGAACTGTACTGTAATTGTGTTGTCCCCCTTATACATTGTAAAGCGTTGAGTAAACTGTTGGCGCTATATAAATCTTGTATAATAATAATAATAATAATAATATCCATGAATTCAAGCAACTCTTCATGGGTACCTGACCAAATAATCAAAATGTCATCGATATAGCGATGAAACGTCACCACATTGTCTAAATACTTAGTAATGTCCTCTCTAGAGAAAAGGTCTCTCTCCCACCCCCCTAGGTACAGGTTGGCATACGATGGGGCACAGGGTGTCCCCATTGCTACCCCCTGCACCTGGAGGTAGTGGGAGAGACCAAAGACACATGTTCCTGGTGAGTATAAACCTCAGTAGTAAGTATTCGCTGTATGGATCAGCAGTCCGACCACGTTCACGTAGGTGTTCAGCCACTACCGATAACCCCTTCTCATGCGGGATTGTATTATATAGGCTCTCAACGTCAATAGTGACTAGCCAGGCATCCTCTGGAACAGATGCCCTCTATAATTTTGATAAGGTCGATGGTGTCCTGTACATAGAATAGTGCCTTGACATGGGGATTAAGGTAGGTGTCAAACTACTGGCATTTTCGGTTAGGCAGCCACAACCAGAAATTATTGGGCGGCCAGGGGGATGGGTTAGCGATTTATGAACCTTCGGTAGGGCATAGAACATTGCAATCTTAGGTTCTTGGACATTCAAAAATGTCCAAGTGGATTTGTCAATCAAGTTTTTGGAAAGGGCTTTTGTAATATGTTTGTATTCTCTACGGTAGGAGTCAATGATAGTACGTGAAATCTGTCTATACCATTTGCGGTTTTGTAAGATTCGTAAACACATTAGTTCGTAATCTAAATGATTCATTATGACTAGGTTTCCCCCTTTATCAGCTGACTTAATTATGATCTCAGTGTTTTGTAAACTAGTGAGGGCTTTCCTGAGTGGAGGACAGATTGTCAGGACCTGATGCCGACCAGGTCATCTCCACCTCTTTGGGTATTTGTAAAACAAACGCCCAAATGTTCGGACACTTACCCAAATTGGGAAAGTTCCTCAATTTGGGTTTAAATAGCTGAGGAGGAGGAAACACAAACGGGAAGTCCCCTGTGTTACGGAGGGGGGATTTACAGGAGAGTCAACTGACTCACCATCCTCTTCCCAAAGTTCCATTAATTTGTGTAGCGCCCGAATTTCTCGGATTAGTAAGGTCATTAAGGCCAGTGCAGGTGACCACGTGATCTACGCTTACTGGTTTATGGTAAATAGTCTTATACAAAAGCCGATGGGCAAATAGGTGGATATCTTTGATGACTTCAAAACGGTCTACATTGGTGTCAGGGCAAAAGGTTAATCCGAGTTGTAGAACACTGAGTTCATCATTAGTGAGTGAGAGGAAAGATTCAGAATTTGAAATTGGTTACTCTCATTAAGGTTTGTACTAGAAAAACTCACGGTTTTACCGGATTTTGTTGTTCCGGTGTTCCCGGGGGTAAAAAAAATGGACGTCAGTTTGGGATCAGATTTTGTGAATGATAAAGTCGAATCACTTACCTTTTTGGGCTTGATAAAAGGTGCCATAGTTGAAGAGGAAGATATGGGGAGAGACGAACCCATAGAACCCGTAGTTTTAGATCCACGAGTGCCGCGTGAGTTTTTGAGAAGTATTCAGACGTGATTGTGAGGTTTTAGAACGAACTACCGGTGATTCGTGTTCCTGCGTCGAAGCCGGTGCGTAGTTGACATTATCAGAGAACGACGTATGGGAATCTCCTTTACGTTTCTTGGATGCTTGTTCGTTCTCTATCTTTATATACAGTAGATCAGGGGTCTCAAACTGGAGGCCCTCCAACTGTTGCAAAACTACAAGTCCCATAATGCCTTTGCCTGTGGGAGTCATGCTTGTTAACTGTCAGCCTTGCAATGCCTCATGGGACTTGTAGTTTAGCAACAGCTGGAGGGCCGCCAGTTTGAGACCTCTGCAGTAGATGGACTAGAAGATGCAACAAACATCAGATACATGGGCATTAGTGTTTGTGCACGATTATTAGTTTTAGTAGGATGACTAGGCTGAGTTGATTGGTTCCATTTGTAGGCAAAAGCCATGTCATGAGCTGACTGGTCCCTTGAAAATTTGGTTTCCTTGTTAATAATTTCTATGGTATACTGTTCAATATGTTCCCTCAATTCTCGCTCCTTATCAAGAAAGGAAGGCAAATTTGTCAGACACATGTTCAGTGTACCATATGTTAATTACTTCATCTACCTCATTAAGTTCAATTTCATACTGAGCACATAGTAGTGACATAATTTCAAAAGAGCAAGATTGTAGGTTTGATTGCCATTTATTTTTCAAAGTATCAACTATTTTTTTGAGATTAGGAAAAAATTGAACTCTCAATCCCCAAGGGGTGATCTGGTTTTCAATATATTTCTCAAAATATTTCTTGTGCCAGAAAATCCTGACTTTCTTTTCTAATGATCTTTGAAGTTTGGCAAAAGATTTATCCAGGGCTGCCTTCCTAGATCTCACATGTTGGGATCTTTTATGCTGTCCTGTTTAACATCACAACAATAGTATTGTACATGCCTGTGCCCTTTGGTTTTATGTATATTTTCTGTTTTGCCCTTCAAATCCAGAAATAAAATATATTTTTTATTGAATACATTTGATGACATTCTTGCACCTTAAAAAATCCCCACCCTTCCTTCCTACTGTTTTACTCTTCCTGTATGTTGATATCAGGAAGTATGTGTGTTCATTTATTGTAAAGTGAATCTGTAGGGGGATTTACTGGCTGGTATCAAAAAGAGGGGTTAAAGTGTTAGCTCCTCTATTTTTTCAGCATGCTATGGTTTTGTGTTTCTATATTGAAAGAAATGATAAAAGCAAATGGTTATTTTGGTGTATTTCAGAAAGTTAAAGAAAAGACCAAACATTCCTCCCCTCCTGCTAAGAGGAAATGTCCGTCATGTAAAAAGGGAATGGAAGGACCCAGAGGGCCCCTTTCTTTTCTAGATCCCTCAAACGCAGGTTTCCCTTTGAAGAGGATAGCTCCCAAGTCTGGAACAAAAAACCAAGGCTTGACACAGCTTTTTCTCAAGTGTCAAGGAACACTGACCTTGCGTTTGAGGATATGGGTATCCTAAAGGATAACATGGACAAAAGGGCAGACTCCCGATTAAGGAAAGCATGGGATTCAACACTAGCAAATTTGAAGCCAGCCATGGCCTCAACTGTGGTAGCTAGGAACTTGGAGCACTGGCTGGAACAGCTGAAAGCCCACATCGAGGCAGGAACTCCCCATAAGGATCTGTTGGGTACACTGCCTGTACTACTGAAAGCAGTAGGATACATAGCAGATGCTTCAGCTGATTTGGTTAAAATGTCAGCCAGATCCTCAGCGTTAATAAACTCAACTCGTAGAGCTTTATGGGTTAAGACATGGACCGGGGATACAGCCTCAAAGACCAAGCTTTGCGGTCTACCCTTTAAGGGAGATTAGGTTTTTGGCCCGGGTCTTGAAGCCATACTTTAAAGAACGGCTGACAAGAAAAAGGCCTTCCCTATAAAGAAAAAGGTGATCCCTCAAGGCAACAAAAATTTTTGTGCTTTTCGGCAAAAGAGACAGGTTATAAAAAAACCATGGAGGCCAAAGAGAGGGAGGGGCAAGTCAGTACTATTTTGCCCCCTACCCCAAATACAAAAAACAGTGACTGTCCTCAGACTGTGGGAGCAGGTTTACAAACCTTTTCACAGTGGAAGATAACAGACAGTCGGTTTATCCTCAAAACAATAATAGAGGGTTACAGACTGGAATTCTCTCAACCCCCACCTGTTAATTTTTTACGTAACCCAGGCTCCCTGAGACCCAGAGAAATCTGTAGCAATGACATCAATCCTACAGGAATTGATTCAACAGAGGGTGATCATGAATGTTCCTCCCAAAGAAGTGGAACAGGGGTGCTATTCGCACATATTTCCTGTAAAGAAGCCTTCATGCAAATTCAGATTAATTCTGAACCTGAAGATCCTCAACAGATCTATCAGGTACAAGAAATTCAAAATTAACACTATCTTTTCTGTAAAGTGTCTCCTGACCCAAAACTGTTTTATGGCATCCATAGACCTGAGAGATGCATATCTCCATGTGCCTATAGCACCAGCATCCCAAAAGTACCTAAGGTTTGCGATCAAGAGGGGAGACTAAATCCTACATCTTCAGTTCAGAGCTCTTCCTTTCGGGCTGTCATCCTCTCCGAGGATATTCACAAAGATCTTAGCAGAGGCCTTAGCCCCACTCAGAGTAGAGGGAATATCGATTGCCCCATATTTAGATGATCTTCTAATATTTGCCAAGACAAGGGATCTATTAGGGAAGAATCTGGAAAGGACAAAGACACTTGGAGAGTCTCGGCTGGATAATAAACAGGGAAAAATCAAACATGATTCCATCGCAGGCAATAAAATTCCTGGGATATACTATCGATTCCATACAGGAGAGAATCTTTCTCCCCGAGAAAAAGCTAGAGAAGCTTCAGAATGCGGTAAAAAAGACCCAGACAAACCTGCCAATTTCCATCAGGGCAGCTATGTCTGTCTTGGGGCTCCTCACTGCATCAATACCAGCAGTACAATGGGCATGTTTCCACGCAAGGGATCTCCAGCACGCAATCCTGAGAAATTGGTCCTATGGAGAGTCTCTGGAAAAATTGATAAAAATGCCCCCTCAAGTTCAGAGGAAGCTATGGTGGTGGAGGAGAGGGACCCTGTCCAAACCTGGACAGGGGCCTGCTCTGGTGCTTTTCCTTGGAGAGGAGGTTGACAACGGATGCAAGTTCTTGGGGTTGAGGTGCCCACCTGGAAGGACAGATGGCTCAGGGGAATTGGACAAACAGGGAAGCCAGGAGATCCTCCAATTTGAGGGAACTAAGGGGTATTCTCCTAGGACTATGGGCTTTTGAGAAACTAGTCCAGGGTCACCATGTCCAAGTTTTGTCGGACAACGCCACAGCAGTGGCATATATAACAAGACAAGGAGGCACGAGAAGCAAGGTCTTGCTATCCTTGTCCCTTCAGATTCTATCGTGGGCAGAAAACAACCTGAGGTCCCTAACAGCAGTGCACCTAAAGGGAGATCTGAATCTAGTAGCAGACTTTCTGAGCAGAGAAAGGATACTAGAAGCAAAGTGGAGTCTGAACACAGAAGTATTCCAAAAATAGAAAAATGGGGAGCTCTTCAAATAGATCTGTTTGCATCCCAGAAAAATACAAAGGTGAAGGCCTATTTTTCACTAAACAGGCAAGATCAAGCGAGAAGTTTGGATGTGCTAGCACAACCGTGGAACTTCCACTTGTGCTACGCCTTTCCCCCCTTTCAAATGATCCCTTTGGTATTAAAGAAGCTACAAAAAGAGGCCATGAGTATGATTCTAGTGGCTCCTTTTTTGGCCCAAAAGGGCTTGGTTTGCAACTATACAGAGGATGGCGGTGGAACCTCACTGGGTTCTTCCACTTCGGAAAGATCTCCTAACCCAGGGACCTCTTCAGCATCCAAATATCGAGCACCTCAGACTGACAGGGTGGTTACTGAAGAACAGATCCTAAAAAGAAAAGGCCTCTCACATAAACTGGTCTCAACCCTTTTAAGTAGCTGAAAAAAGGTTACCAGAGCAAATTATTTTAGGACGTGGAAGCGGTTTAATTCCTGGTGCACAACTAAAAAATTCTCACCACAGGAAATGCTTTCAGTCTTAAAGGGCGTACACACGGTCGGACTTTGTTCGAACATTCCGACAACAAAATTCTAGGATTTTTTCCGACGGATGTTGGCTCAAACTTGTTTTGCCTACACACTGTCGCACAAAGTTGTCGGAATTTCCGATTGCCAACCACGCGGTCACGTACACCACGTACGACGAGACTAGAAAAGGCCGGTTCAGAACCAAGCGCGGCACCCTTTGGGCTCCTTTTGCTAATCTCGTGTTAGTAAAAGTTTGGTGAAAGACGATTCGCGCTTTTTCAGACTCGTGGCTTTCAGATCGTTTTCTGCCGTTCAGTTTGTGCTTGTGGGTTTGTATCTGCTCTTCAGTGCGTGCAAGCAAGTTCCGCGTGACTTTAGGTAGTCATTGTATTCTTGTTCGTTCGTTACTGTTTTTCAGGTCGCTCTTCAGTGCGTTCTGTTACTTCGTTCTGAGCAGCCAACCGTTTTCTAGCCATGTTTCGTATGCGTACTCCTCGTAGAGTTAGTGCTGTGCGGGGGCTTGGTGTTGGGGTCCTGACCTTGACACAAGTCCAGTCCATGAACAGGGTGGGGAGGAGTTCATGGACCAAGACTTGGTTGCTTCAGCGTGACCAGTTCTCTCATATGCCTTTGCTCCGTGAGAATAATCCTGATGATTTCAGGAACTTTCTCAGGATGACGGACCCCGTGTTTCACCGTTTGTTGGCTTCGCTGACCCCCTATATCAGCAGGCAGGATACCTGCATGAGGCAAGCCATCACTCCGGAGCAGAGGCTGGTCGCTACCCTGCGGTATTTGGCCACAGGGAGAAGTCTGCAGGACTTGAAGTTCTCGACAGGCATCTCCCCCCAGGTTCTGGGGATCATTATCCCAGAGAACTGTTCTGCCATCATCCAGGTCCTGCAGAAGGAGTATATGAAGGTAAGATTTGTATCCTTTTATATCACATTTTATTGTATTGAATGTTTGATAATATATTGTATTTCTTTCCTCATTCCCTAATTACCATGATTGTAATATGCTGTGAATGTCCCCTTTGTTCTCTTGCATGCTGGATTTTTATGTAATTATTATTTTATGTCCTTCATACATATTTGCCCTTCAATAACCTCCCCAGCATGGTGTCTCCTGCCCTATATTCACCTCATGTAGTCACTTAACAATGTATTTTATCAGCTCCATAGTAGTGCTTTACCCCAAACACCCCCTAAAATGTTTGGAAATGTAATTTTTGATTTAAATTCAGGCAGAGTGCCAGAGGCTTTTTTTGTGGTGTCCCCAAATAATTTTTAGTAACCCTCCCTCCCCCCAACTGCTAAGTCAGCTGATTCCAATTCTCTATCCTCAATCATCTATCTGCTGACTTTGCCAAACCCATACACACTATACCCACCTCTTTACTGGTCAGATTTATGGATGAATTACCCAAAGCATGTAGTGCAAGGGCCTGCCTGTATACTTTCCAATGGTACTGTTTAAAGTTTTTGTATCCTATTATTATCTTAATAGGTAATAGCAGAATGTCCAAATGTCCTCAAATGTGTACAGTGTGTATTTATATCTTTGTATTATGACACTTCTTACCTGTCCAGTGGTCTGCCAATAGTGTAACTAAGGAGGGGCTGTTCAAAGTAATACCCATTATTTAGGCATTCATCTCGCAATGAAGTGAAGAGGGTTACCTGTCCAAGATTTCCACACACCCCCTATAATGTTAGAAATGGCCCATGAGAGGGGGGGGGGGAATATGATAGGTGTACCTTATACTTTGGCATTGTTAAATTCCCCTTACTAAATGCTATCTGGAGGTTGCCCCATAATGTTTGTGTCTAATCTGCTTGCCATGTTTCTGTGAAAAAATAGTAATGTTTGTTTTTTCCTCAACAGTTTCCTTCCACGCCACAGGAATGGCAGACTGTGGCCTCCCACTTTGCCCAGCGGTGGGACTTTCCTAACTGCGGAGGGGCAATTGATGGGAAACACGTCCACATCGTCCCACCACCCAACTCGGGGTCGTACTATTTTATAATTACAAGGGGTTTAATAGTATAGTGATGTTGGCGGTGGTGTCGGCTAATTACGACTTCTTGTATGTGGACGTGGGGAAGAATGGCCAGATGTCCGATGGTGGAGTCATCGCCCAGACGGAGTTCTACAGGCGTCTCCAGAATGGCAGCTTGGACTTGCCAGCTCCAGAGGACAATGTGGAAGGACTCCCATTTGTGTTCGTTGCTGATGAAGCGTTTGCGCTGGGGGAACACCTGATGCGGCCATTCCCGATGAGGACCCTCACCCCGGAACAGAGGGTTTTTAATTACCGGCTGGCCAGAGCCCGAAGACTGGTGGAGAACACATTTGGAATCCTGGCCAGCCGGTTCCGACTATTTCTGACACCCATCCATATGGCGGAGTGTAAACTGAACCATATTATACTGGCGTGCTGTGTTCTCCATAATTTTTTAAGGAAACATTCGGCCAACTATGCTGGCTCAGTTGGGCCTGAGGCCGGAATCCTACATCAAACCACACTGACGGTGCTTGAAAGTGGCCGTCCTGGCTTGCCCTCCCTGAGTGCCCGTGATGTTCGGTTACGCTACCTGGAGTTCTTTGCGGGTAGGGGGGCTATCAATATGCCAGACAATATGTGAAGCCTTTTTATAATAAAAATAAATTCTTTGTGGACATTTACTGCTTGTGTTTGTTTTAGCTGACCCTGACATAAATGTTTTGAGTGCAGAAAATGTCGTGATTGGGTAACCTTATACAAAGCACTGTTGGCTGGTATTTCCTAAATGCAAAAGCACATTTCACTACAAGTGCACTTGCAACTGCACTGAAACTGCACTTGTAGTGCAAAGAGGATTTGCCCTTAGGAAATAACCCCCATTTTTGCATAAAACAGCTATTACATCACCCCAAAAGTGTTGTAGTGTTGAGACAATAATCCACACATTCTTGAGTAAGCCACTTTTTTATACCTGCACAATCACATGTGCATTTACCAAAGGTTTTTAAAACAAACCAACATGCTTGTTGTATAACAATTTTTGCAGTAGCATTATCAAAAATCGAAATGTCCATTTCAGATAAAACAGGCCTGTGTAAAACCAACAAGAAAGCCCAAAAAACTTGAACTTACAAAGTTCACATTAGGTAAAACCTGAAGGCTACATCAGACATCAGTATTTAGGAACTGTGTTTGATATAGCATTCAGATGGGGGGAAATCACCCCTGGAAAAGCCAAATTTGGAAAATGCACACCAATTTACGAATGTCAACATGTCCTATCTGCCATCAGGGGGGATCAAGGGACGTGTTTTGGGGGAGCAAGCCCTTCCTCAACGCTACTTTATAATTGAAGAAGGGGTTGCACCCCCAAAACGCGTCCATTGATCTCCCGTGATGGCAGATAGCACATGTTGACACACTGTGTGCATCCTCCAAATTTGGCTTTTCAAAACATTGCAAAAAAATTTAAAAAATTGGACCACAATCCCAAAAAAATATTTTGTGGGGTTTTAAATTCGCCCCAAAACATCAATGATGTTATTATTTTTTTAATAACATCATTGATTTTTTGCTGTATGTTGTGCAATTCGAGATTACACCCCATGATCTCCCCGATCAGGATCTGGGCACTTTCTGAAGTAAAGCGTTCTGGATCCACAACCTCACGATCACCTAAAAAGAGAAACAAAACAAAAACAGGTATCAAAAATCTGCCACCATCCATTTCGTTTACCTGAGCCTGTGGTCGCAGACACTCACCTGTTGTGGTGCCAATCTCCACCACATCTTCTTCTTCCTCCTACTCTTCTTCGTTTGGGGGTATTTCACCTTCTTCCATAGGTGGGGGGTCTGTGGTCTCCTCGGATGAGGGGTGTCCTCCGAGTCTTTTCTCCCCTATGTAAAACAAAAATGGTATAATTAGCACACAGATATTTGATGGCAGAACTAGAAATAGGAAACATTGCTTGGAAGTGGGGTACAATTGTCTATTTTAGCAGAGTTCCAAGATGTCTTTTTTTATTGCCCTTTGTCAAGCTGCAACACTTTACCTGTTTGGTACAAGCTTCACAGATGTAGCCCCCCCTATAGTATCCACTGGAGCACCTGTGTGCCCCCCCTAATAAAAATGGTGTTCTTGTGTCCCACACTAGTGCTTCAGTGTCCAGATGTGAAAACAGCTGCTCAGTGTCCTCTCCTTACATAGAATCTAGTTTGCATTTCATTCTAGTAACAAACCCATCTACACAAACAAATATTTGGCATCCAAGTAGGCCCAAAAAAAATGTGGGAAAATGCATATGGCCTAAACAATGATGTTTTTAGAGGCCGAAAGAAAAATGTTTGATACGAATGAATAATGGGCCCATGAACATTAAAGTTGCCCTTTTAAGGGGCGTGGCCGGATGTGATCGAGGCAGCAAGTGTTTCCCAGAGGCTCCGTTTATCCTGACAAAATCCGCGCATTTGGAGCATTCCTATTACCACCCAAACTTAATAACCAGGTGGGGGAAGGTGTCTGGAGCAGAATGATGCATTCCGCGTCCTCAAAGAAGCAGCAGAAAGCCGCGAACGAACAGCGCCATACCCGCTCTATGAAGGACGGAACGAAAGACTCCGCCCCCGCCATCTTGCCAGCACGGACATCAGCAAAGCGCGCCACGCTGACTTCTGGAAAGATGGCGACAGAAAGTGAAACTGCTGAGATGGAGCTTGCGGAGGATCAAGCAGAGGAGTCTCAGGGAGCAGTGGATACAGACGCCATAATTCGACCGATACTAGAAGCCATAAACGCCAGTAAGTCGGAACTCATGGGTAGAATCGATCATCTATCCTCTGAATGTACCTTGATAAGGCACGACCTAGACAAGATCCGGGGGTGGCTTACCACGGTGGAAACGAGGGTCTCAGATGTGGAAGACATTACACACTCTCAGGGGACAAATATAGCTGAACTGAAGGATATGGTGCTAGCCTTGCAGCGTAGAGCCATAGATGCAGAAGACCGCCAGAGGAGAAATAACATCAGAGTGGTGGGCCTTCCTGAAGGGGCAGAGGGGGACAAGCCTGTACTATTTGCTGAAGGTTTCTTCAAACAACTCCTATCGCTGAAAGATTTGCCCCCAACCTATGTGGTTGAAAGAGCCCACAGAGTACCAACAGGGCGCAGACCGCCAGGAGCGTTCCCGAGACCCCTTCTGGTCAGGTTTCTGAATGATAGAGACCGGGATATGATTTTGGCCAAGGCCAGACAAGTTCAAGAGCTGAAATATGAAAATACAAGAGTAATGTTTTTTCCTGATTTTTCGGCAGCCACACAGCAGCAACGCAGGTCATTCAACGACATACGTAAAAGATTGAGAGACAAAGAGATCCAATACAGCATGATATACCCGAGTAAGCTCAGGATTCAACATAAGGGCAGCGTGAAATTCTTTGAAGATCCTGGAGAGGCCAGTGACTGGCTGGACAAGGAACTTTCCTAAAAATGCATGAGACTGAATTCAAACGTAATTGAGCTGCAAGTTGCACCTGTTGTGCGTTGTTGAGTGGCACAAGTTTATATCCTTAACACTCAGGAAATCGGGGAATAAAGAGCGAGAAGAATTGCAATCATTCCGAACTGCACAAAGTCAGATCCCAATAGGAATCCTCTATACTCCAGAAAATCTCTACATAGAACCAGCATCCAGCTATACAGGAGTCCAGCGGGACAGAGTATCAAGAGGAGAGCAAAGACCACGCGCCAATACTGCAGAGAAAAGCTGGGGATACAGACGGCGTTGACAATCTCTAATTCCAGACGGAGGACGGCTACATGGAAATTCTCTACATTTTGGCAAGAAAGGAAGGACCTTTCCCGTCATGTGCAGAGGTACTTTTTTCTATGATACATATTATTATTTTACTACGTTATTATCTTTTTTACGTTTTTGGATGCTCCAAACAACAATTTTTAAAAAAAGGAGCGAAGAGGAAACAGAAAGAGTGGACATCGAGCTGCAGAACTGTTGATCGCAACGACCAGATTCCACAAGAAGGTTTTTTTGTTGTTTTTTGGGATGAAGCTACCTTCCAGAACTTTTTTTGAGTTTAGTTGGGGACTTTTCTCTGGTATAATAGCAGGGGGGGAAGGTACATTTGTCACAGCCCGTAGGTCCAAATTTTCTAAATGGTATGGATATTTATTAATATGTGTGGATGTGGGAAGCGCCGCTGCGAGGAGAAGATTGGGCCCCCTGATGTTCCAACTTAATGGACATTTAAACAGGATAATTTATGACGGATAAAATAAATATAGTGTCCTGGAATGTCAGGGGACTCAATAACAAGTTCAAGAGGGCCTCAGTCTTTCGTTACTTAAAACATTACAAACCTCACATGGTGGTACTGCAAGAGACCCATCTAGAGGGAAGTAAGGTGTTGACCCTACGTAAAAGGTGGATACAAAGAGCAGTCCACTCCACATATTCCACGTTTGCAAGAGGAGTGTCCATTCTCATTAGTAGATCTGTTTCTTGCACTATCCACCACGTAATTACCGATCCAGAGGGCAGGTATGCTGCAGTGATAATGGATATTCTTAATAGTCAAATGTTACTAATAACTGTATACGTGCCTCCACCTTTCCAGGTCCAAATTCTATATGACATGGTAACAAGGCTGGCACAATTTTTACACTTGCCCCTGGTGGTGATGGGGGATTTCAATGCTGTGTTACATGCGGCCTTGGACTCCTCCAACCCAGGCAGGACAAGCTCTGAAGAACTGAAGTGTTGGGCCACCACGGTTGGAGTAGAGGAGATATGGAGATGGAAACATCCGGCTGAAAAATGTTTCTCCCATATTTCAACAGCACATGGCTCTTCAGCGAGAATAGACTTGGCTTTTGGTAATAACACCATGTTACAGTATGTGTCTAGTATAGAGTACATAGCTGGGGGTCTGTCGGACCATAATCCCCTCCTCCTCACCTTGGCCGTGGGTACGAAGGGGGAGAGAGGGAGTTGGCGCCTGTCTCCAGAATGGTTGCAGCACGAACAGGTTGCTGCCCAGCTGGAGGAGGCGACGAAAAACTACTGGCAGTGCAATGTTGATTCGGCAGAGCCACCAATGGTCTGGGACGCCTATAAGGCGATAGTAAGAGGGGAATCCATATCGGCTATTAAGACAGCCAGGGTAAATGAAAATGAGGAATATAAAAATATCCAACAGGAAGAGAATGAACGAGCCAGGGCATATGCAGCAACCCCTTCGAGGGAATTGTTTGAATCCCTCCTTGAGGTCAGAAGACGTCTGTCACTGCAGGTTAAAGGACTGACAAAAATAGAGGAATCCCAGAGGGCACATAAAATTTTCGCTGAGGGAGATAAAAATGGAAAGCTCCTGGCCATGCTGGTAGCAGATCACCCTCCGATGGCTCACATCCCAATTATCAAAAATGGGAATGGGGAGCTGGTCAGTGATCCGGTACTTATCATGCAGGAATTTGTGGACTTTTTTTCGTCCCTGTATTCTCCCATTCCTCCTTACGACAGGGAGGAGTTGGATAATGTAATGCGAAATCTACCGATACCTAGATTATCGGAGGAGGACTGCAACATCCTGGAAGCTAAAATAACAAAAAAAGAAATAGAGGCCGCAATATGCGCCTTCCCGCCCAATAAGGCCCCGGGCCGGATGGTATACCGGCGGACTTTTACAGGGCCAACATTGAACAACTAGCAAGTAGATTCAATTGGCTATTGGAACATTGTCTAGAGCACTCCTCCCTACCTGACTCAATGATGGAAGCCTATATGATTCTCATACCAAAACCAGGGAAGGATCTGACAGAATGTGCATCATATCGTCCAATTGCCCTTTTAAATTCAGACCTAAAAATCTTAACTAAAGTACTAGCAACCAGACTGGCCCAGGTTATACAGACTATAGTGAATATAGACCAAACCGGCTTCATGCCAGGAAAATCGACTGACACAAATCTTAGGAGACTGTTTACACATCTACAGCTTCCCCCTACAGACTCTGAATCAAAAATAGTGGTATCTCTCGATATAGCAAAGGCCTTTGATTCGGTTGATTGGCAATTCATGAATAAGGTGTTGGAGGTCATGGGATTTGGACCACAATTTCGAAAATGGGTCTCACTGCTATATAGTAATCCCAAGGTGGCGATTCGTATGGGTAGGAGGGTGTCTCCTTTTTTTGAAATAGGAAGGGGCACGAGGCAAGGGTGCCCCTTGTCCCCCTTCCTTTTCGCTCTTGTGATAGAGCCATTGGCCATTGCCTTAAGGGTCTCCGGGAGGGTTCAAGATATTAAAGTGGGCACCATACACGAAACAGTTGCACTTTATGCAGATGATATGCTCCTGTTTCTGTCAGACCCGAAAAACTCACTATCTGTGGTTCTGGAAATCCTGGATGATTTTGCAAGGTTTTCGGGGCTACAAGTGAACTGGAACAAGTCCTCAATACTTCCTTTAGATGATAGAGCAAGGGAGGGGGTTGACCCTGATCTGCCACTTCAATGGGTAACGTCTATGAAATACCTTGGGGTAAAGATCACAGCAAAAGTAGAAGACTACATACCCCTTAATGTTATTCCACTGATAGCCTTCCTCAAACAAAAAACGCAAGCGTGGTCCAGACTTCCATTATCTTTGATAGGCAGGATCAGCCTACTCAAAATGAAGGTCTTGCCGGTGATATTGTACTTTTTGAGGCACGCTCCAGTGTGGATACCAAAATCTTTTTTTCGGCAACTAGACGGTATAGTAGGCTCCTTTTTGTGGGCTCCTAAACTTCCCAGGGTTGGGATTAAGGTACTTCAGGAACCGGCAAACGAGGGGGGTCTGGCCCTCCCAGATTGGCATAAGTACTACCTGGCAGGGCAGATGGTATTTGCCCGCAGATGGCTAACAATGGACGAAGGGGACGCTGCCACGGTGTTGGAGGCGGCCCACCTGGGGTCCTATGAAAGCTTACGTATGGCATTGTTCAGGGGGCTTAAGTCTGAATTACCATTGACTTTAACTATGAAGGCTACAATAAAAGCGTGGGACATGGCGATACATTTGGCATCCCCAAGCTATCAGGGTCATTCACCCACAACGCCGCTGTGGATGAATCCTGTGCTACAGCACTTCTACAACATACCTGACCCCATGATATGGGCAATAAAGGGGATTAAGACATTAGGTGACATAACAGCTTTTGGAGATCTTCTGACGTTCCCTCAGCTAAAATCAAGACACAATTTAGAAAACACCTATCTATTCCGTTACTTACAACTTCGACATGCCTATCAGTCGCAATTCAGGGTACGTAAAGTAGAGTCTTTGACATCCACTCTTGAGTCAATGCTGTCAGAGGAGGATCTGGACAAACCCATTTCCAAATCTTACAAAGAATTTTTCAAAAGTACACCAAAAGCTATCGCAAAGACCAGAAGTAAATGGGAAATGGAAGTTCCGGAGCTCCAGGGGGAGGACTGGGAGGAGGTATGGGATCAACCATTTAAACATTTGGTATCAGCCAGAGATAGGCTGATTCAATTCAAATTCCTCCACAGGTGTTATTACACTCCGGCAAGACTAGGAAAAATTTATGGGCTGACATCAGCAGAGTGCTGGAGATGTACTTTTTCCCCGGCAGACGCCAGCCACATTTTCTGGAACTGCCCACAAATAAAGAGATATTGGGAGGAGGTCCTCTCATGTGTCTCGGGCCTCCTCACAATACCTATTCCACTAAGTATTAAGGTGTGCCTGCTGGGTTTGGTACAGGAGGTGGTACAGACCAGAGCCTTAAGAACACTGCTCAATATTCTGCTTTTCTATGCCAAAAAGGCCATCCTACTAAAATGGAAGGATCCCCAACCACCGGATGTCGCATTTTGGAAAAAGTTGGTAAATAATATGATGCCTTATTATAAATCTACGTATCAAGCTAGAGGATGCAAAAATAAATTTGACAAGGTATGGCAGGCATGGTATGGAGATGAAAATACATTAGGTTAATCAAAATATTACAAAATTAACAATGACAAGTAGAAGGTAACTTATTAACTCGAGGTAACGCCAATTAACACAGAACCAGGAGGATTGATTGGAAAACGAGGGATTGGGGAAATATAATGTAATAAATCACTCCTTCCCGGCGGTGCAACAACTTTATGCAACAACTTTATTTTATAGGAGAAATTAAGTATACGTTAGCTACTTGAAATGGACTTGGGCTGTGACAGGGAGGGAGGGGGGAGGGAGATTCCAGGGGGAGGGTGGAGGGAATTAGGGGGTAAGACTCGTTGTTGGGCCCTGCGAGGCCAAATCTAGGCTCTGTCATGTTGGCAGCCTAGAGGTTATTGTATAAATGAAAAACTTCAATAAAAAGAATTAAAAAAAAAAAAAAAAAAAAAGTTGCCCTTTTAAACGTTACAATTAATAAAAGCATATGGAGCAGAACGAACGGAATAAAGACAGAAAGAATAGGAACACAGCACAACTACTTACTTTTTTGCAGCACTCTCCGGATCTTTCGGTACTGCTCTGGCTCTCTCAATTTCAGGTCCGACCACCGCTTTCGGAGCTGATCTTTCGATCTTCGGACCCCGAAATTCCTCAGACTCCAGATCACTTTTGCCATGATCTTGGCCTTTCGGATATTGGGGTTGGGGTAAGGCCCATACTTCCCGTCATAGTCGGACTTCCTCATGATGTCGACCATCTCCAACATCTCCCCAAAGGACATATTTGTGGCCTTAAAACGTCTCCTTCTGGATTGGGACGTGTCCGGATCCGGGCTTTCCTCCTCCTCGTTCCTGCAATTAGCACGCACCTGCTGTGACTCCGCCATGTGCTCTTCCCCCACTGCGCCGAACAAAAAGGGGCGGGGAATAGAATAGAAAGAACGTCAGGGGCGGGCGGAGTTACACGCATGCGCAGTGTGTATAAAGCGTAACACGCGTGCGTATTACGTACGATCTGTGAGCGGAGGAAGGAGCGTTGGACGCGCCGATCGTAAGAACGAAGGTAAGAGACAAACTTGAGCCTATACTGCTTCTAGATTGAGGCCCATATTGTAACAAGATTAGGAGAGTTTTGTCTGACATTAGGCTTTGTCTTGTGTTGTGTCTTGCAGTGAACATGGATATGCTACTCAAAGATAATGACTTCATGTCAGTATTTGTAGAGATGCTAAGGGAGCTGCCCTGTCTGTGGGAGATTAACCACCCCCATTTCAAGAACCAAGCAAAGAGGAAGGCAGCACTGGAGCAATTGTGTGAAATTGTGAAGCAGGTGATCCCCACGGCAGACATCACCTATTTAAAGATATTAATTGGTTACCTGAGGAGCACATATGTAAGGGAGCGCAAGAAAGTCCTGGATTCACAGAGATCCGGAGCAGCAGATGACATCTATGTCCCCAGGATGTTGTACTAAGACAGGCTGCACTTTCTGGCAGGCCAGACTGAACCCAGGCCATCCCTCTCCAGTCTTCCTTCCACGCTTCCTTCCCCCCCGGCTGAGGCTTCTGACGCCCAACCTGGGCCTTCCAGGCCACATGTGGAGGAGCCCAGATTGAGCCAGGTATAGCATTCCTCTAAATATTTCTGCTTGTCCAATCAATGATGTTAACTAGATGTTAGTTGGGAGTACTAATTTAGGATTGTGATTGATGAAGCAAAAACTAAAAGCATGTCCCTTTTTTCATACACAGGGAAGTCGCAGCCAGGAGGTGGCTGGGCCGAGCCGGCTGGCTGATCTGCAGGTCCCTCCACACCCCCTGAAAAGAGAAAGTGGCAGTAGGAGGAGTGCCCTAGAGGAGGCTGCTATAGGATTCTTTTGGAGGGCTACAGAGGTCCTCGGAGCACGACAGACCGTGGAGGAGGACATTGCTTCCGTCATTGCATATAAAATGCAGAGGATGGAGGAGGGACAACAAACCATGTGTGAGGCCCTCATATTGGAGGCTCTTGAGAAAGGTATGAGGGGCCAAATGACACCTCAGACACACACCTTTGTGATGGTCCTCCTCCTCCTCCTGCAGGTCCTCCTCCTCCTCCCTCTCCTCCAGGTCCCCCCAGTCCTCCTCCAGGTCCTCCCAGTCCTCCTTCTCCTCCAGGTCCTACTCCTCCTCCTGCCACATATCCAACTGCACAGCCACAGCCCGGACGGAAGCGTGGAAGGAAGACCAGACAGTGATTGCCCTGGCTTCAGTCTGGTCGGGCAAAAAATGCAACCTCTTGTGGTACCACAGCCTGGGGACACAGATGTCATCTGCTGCTATCCGGATCTCTGCGAATTCTGGACCAGACTGCCCTCCCTTACATATGGACTCCTCAGGCCACCAATTTTGATGTTGAAGAATTGATGTCTGCCGTGGGGGTCCCAGGCTTCACTAATTTCTCCTGTTGATCCAGTGTTGCCTTCCTCTTTGTTTTGGTTCTGATCCCTTAATAAAGGATTTTTGTTTTGAATTATACTCTCCTATGTGTTTTACTTCAAATAGGACAGTTTGTGAGGATTCAGGTACATTTCAAATATACAATGTAAAATGAACAAGGGACACCAACACCAAACAATCTCCTTGAGATTAAATAATAAAAGATATCAATGGTGTTGGGGTAACTTGAAACACAAAACAGACAAAAATATTCGGGAGTAAAAATAACATTGAACAAAGATCAGCCTTTGAAAAAATCCAAACATTAAAGAAAAAAAGGCTTAAAATCCAAAAAAAAAATTAAATCTAAAACTGTCAGATGTGACAACTAATAACAATTTATTCAGGGAATCCCAATAAAAAAACACAAATAAAAGTTTGTGAGAAGTGTGTGTGAATATGAGCAGCAAAACTACTTAATTCTTGTCACATAAAGAAGAAGAGAGTGCGCTGTATTAAACCATTTTTAACATTACAGCGTGACGAAAGTGCTGTATCCATTGCGAACGCTAAGTTTACCAGAACGAGCTATTCCGTCTCGGAATTTCTTCTGAGCATGCGTGGCACTTTGTGCGTCGGAACAGGCCACACACAGTCGGAATTGACGCGATCGGATTTTGTTGTCGGAAAATTTTATCTCCTGCTGTCCAACTTTGTGTGTCGGAAAATCCGATGGAAAATGTCCGATGGAGCCCACACACGGTCGGAATTTCCGACAACACGCTCCGATCAGACATTTTCCATCGGAAAATCCGACCGTGTGTACGGGGCATTAGAGTTCCTCCATGAGGGGATGGAGATGGGGTTGGCTGATAGTACCCTCAAGGTCCAAGTGGCCGCTTTTATCGGTTTTTCTTGAGGCCGCTATCTCAGGAGCCGCTTATTAGATTTTTTTAAAGCATTGGCCAGAGCTAGGCCAATACCTTTTTAGATTTTTTCCAAAATGGGACTTTATCATTGGTTCTACAAGGTTTGATCAAAAGGCCTTTTGAATCTCCAGAGGAAGCGACAATCAAATTATGGTCGCTCAAACTAGTTCTTTTAGTAGAAGTTACCTCAGCTAGAAGGGTAATCGAGTTGCAAGCTCTATCTATAATAGAACCTTTCTAGACCGGGTAGTGCTAAAAACTGACCCGGGTTTTCTGCCAAAAGTTTCAACAGCATTTCATAGGGCACAAGAAATAATTCTAACTACCTTTTTGCCCTATACCATCCAGCTCTAAGGAGAAGTCTTTCCATACCCTGGACGTGAGGTGTTTACTACGCTATCTAGAAATCACGAGCGAGTTTAGAAAGTCAAATTCACTCTTTATTCTATTCTCTGGACCACGTAAAGGATATAGAGCTTCCAAAAACACTATAGGTAGATGGCTGAGAATGGCATCGGTGAAGCCTATAGAGCTTCAGGGGCAGATCCTCCTACAGGGGTAGTGGCCCACTCAACAAGGGCAGTAGCAACGTCCTGGGCGGAAAGAGCAGGGGCTTCTCCAGGTTGGATCTGTAAAGCGGCCACGTGGACAAGTTTCTCCACCTTCACTCGCCACTACAGGTTGGACTTGCTATCAGCATCGGAACAATCGTTGGGCAGGAAAGTCCTGCAGGCAGTGGTCCCACCCTAGAGTAAGTACTCTCATCTCCAGGTGCTGTCCTGAAAGACGAAGGGAGAAAAACTCTAGTTAGACTTACCGGTAACGGTATTTCTACGAGTCTTTCAGGACAGCGCCGATGACCCGCTCTAATTGTTTTATAAAATGTGGTGTTATTGCTATGTTTTGCTTATCCAATTTCAGCATGGCTGGAGGTACTCTATGAACAACTGGTGGAAGCATCCGCTCTTTAAAGAAAACTGACTGCAGTGTTTCCTGGGAAAGGTGGGTGGAGCTGCGCTCTCTCTAGGTGCTGTCCTGAAAGACTCGTAGAAATACCATTACTGGTAAGTCTAACTAGGGTTTCTAGGGTTTCTTTTCTAAAAAAAAAAAAAGTGCGCTTGTAAGACCGCTGCACAAATACGGTGTGACAAAGTATTACAACGACGGCCATTTTATTCTCTAGGTTGTTAGAAAAAAAATGTATAATGTTTGGGGGTTCTAAGTAATTTTCTAGCAAAAAAAACTGTTTTTAACTTGTAAACAAAAAATCTCAGAGGCTCAGTCCTGAAGTGGTTAAAGCGGCGTTCCGCCCCCCAAAAAAATTAAAAGCCAGCAGCTACACATACTTCAGCTGCTGGCTTTTAACAATAGGACACTTACCTGTGCTGGAGTCCAATGATGTTGGCACCGCAGCTGATGTTTTCATCAGCTGTCGGGTGCTGCCGCCACAATTGGGGATAGGGGTACTCGGCAGTGTAGCCTTACGGCTTCACGCCGGGAACCCTACTGCACATGCGCGAGGCCCCGATCCTCTCTCCTTCTGGCCCGGCGACGGAGAGGAGGAGGGAGCCCCGCGGTGATGTCACGGGCCGCGGCCCAGACTCCCGGAAGTCGGAACAGGATACCTGTCAAAGACAGGTATCCTGTCCCTCCTCCCCCCGAAAGGTGCAATTTGTGGCACCGGAGGGTGAGAGGAGACAAATGGGCGGAAGTTTCACTTTTGAGTGGAACTCCGCTTTAAAATCACTGCTCCTGCAAAAATTTTTACCTTTTTTTTTTTTTTTTTTCATTGATACATGGCCCCTAGGACAGTACCCGGGTTCCCATACACTTTTTATGGCAATAACTTGCATATATGCCTTGAAAATGAGCACTTTTGATTTTTCATGATCGTTTCCCATAGACTTTAATGGTGGTCGCACAGATTTTTTGCCTGTTTGCAGTGTTCTGGTGCGAACCGAACTGGGAGGGGGGGGTTGTCGGCTCATCCCTATCAATGGCGCAACTATCAGTCCATCCCCACATGCCAGGGTGCTAGGGGTAACCCTGCACTCTGAACTGTGCTTTCAGGCCTACATCCAATCCCTATACAAATCATGTCACCTTAACCTCCAACATCTCTGGAATGCCCCCCTTTTTAACCAATAAAACCACCAACCTTATAATTCACTCCCTGCTTATCAACCAAGCCGCTCTCTCCAGACCTCCTGCTCTCTAGCTCCCTTGTCACCTCCTCCCATGCTCTCCTCCAGGATTTCTCCAGGGCTTCTACCATCCTTTGGAACTCCCTTCCCCAATCTGACCGACTCTCCTTATCTGAATAGATTAGGAGACAGTCGGACAGATCTTTAGACGATCCCTGAAAACCCTTCTTTTTAAAGAAGCCTATCCTGCTTCTAATTAATACTGTTTTTTACTTTCTCCATCAGCTCATCCCCCACAGCTATTACCTTGTATCAATTGACCCTCCCTCTTAGATTGTAAGCTCTAACGAGCAGGGAACTCTGCCTCTTGTACCAAATTGTATTGTAACTGTAATGTCTGCCTTCATTTTCTTTTTTAAGATGTTTATTAAGGCAAAATGTTAAACATCAACAATTCTTTTCCCACGCAGGGGAGAAAAGCAGGTATAAAACATGTAGATACATTTATAAGCGTATTTAACATGAAAATCTCTGCACAGTAGTGATTGACATCCGGAATTTCAATGTAGAAATAATAAAATAAAGATTTTATATGATCCAGTTGGGTATTCGTAGCAAGAAGCCGACTGCCCCAGTGACCAGACACCCCGAAACGGGATCATGCTGTGTCTGGGCACCACGGGCCCCAGTCCTCGGCTAAAAGGTAGTTTCCCAACGGTTAGTGAACAATGGTGCAATGTCAAATGTTTAAGTTCTTGAAAATGATACTATAGTTTAAGATTCGAGATCTCAGCGTTAGTATCTTATTCTGATATATATATATATATTTTTTTTTAAACTTATACAAGCTTGTGTGAAAACTAACATCTTTAAAGTAATAACCTAAAAGAACATAATCGACGTATGTATAGTCTTATATCTTCAATTTCACGTCCCACCATTCTGATTCAGTGGGAGAGAAAGCACCAAGAAAAATTTTATTTTACTAATAAAAAACAATAAAAAGTAAAAGGGAAAAAGAAAAAAGAGATATATATATATATATATATATATATATATATATATATATATATATATATATATATATATATATATATATATATATATATATATATATATATATATTACGAAAGAGAGAGAGATGAGAGGATTGAGTGGGGGGGGGGTTGCCAGGTCCTTCGAGGAGAGCCGTATTAGAGTATCAAGTAGCCGGGCAGGGAAACTTATTTAGCATATTGAGAAGCGGGTTTAGGGATCAGAGGGTCACTCCTATGACGAGCCCATGGGTCCCATATACGTTTGAATTTCTCAGTCTTGTCAAGAATGATGTTGGAGATTTTCTCCTGGTACATGATCCAGGAGATTTTCTGTTTGGCTATAGGAAACGAAACTTTAGGAAGTTTCCATGCTCGGGCTATTGTAATTTTGGCCCCGATAAGAATATAGTGGATTAGGATCTGGTCATATTTAGGAATTTTAGGGATTTTTTGATTTAATAGGGCTACAGTTGGAGTTTGCGGGATCGCCAAGTCAGTGACTTTGCGAATTAGATTGAATATTTTGTTCCAGTATCCTCTGATACGTGGGCATTCCCAAAAAATATGTAAGAGGGTGCCCAAGTGTCCACATCCCCTAAAACATGTAGGGGAGGATTGTGGGTAGAACTTAGCTAGCCTAGTGGGGACTAGGTACCATCGCGTTATGATTTTGAGATCTGCTTCAGTAAGAGACATTTAGGATCCCCTTAAAAGCAGACGCTACATTGGAATGCCATGTATCGAGATCCCATTCAAATCCGATATCACGTTCCCAGTTTATCATATAGGCAGCTTTCTCTTGAGGATCAGCTAAAGCTGAGTATATGAGCGAAATTCCTCCTTTCATGTCCGTGGCTGAGGAGCACCACTGTTCATAGGGAGTGGTATGAAGTGGAAGCTGTTCCTGGGATAGGGTGGAGAGTAGGAAATGTCTGTTGGTGTAAGCGAAATTTTTCTGATTGGGGCATTTTGAGTTTCGATGTGCATTGTGCCAAGGTGAGGGGACCACCAGAGTTACAGAAATGACCTATTCTGTACATTCCCTTATCAAGCCACCATTGGAACGCTCTTGTGTTTGTGCCTGGAGGGAAGAGGGGATTATTAAAGATATGTGCTAAGGGTTTCCATGAAGATATTAGATTGTGTAGTTTATGCATTTTGTCACATAATGTGAATGAATGTGAGAGGGAGGGGGAGAGGATCGACGGTCTAGTCTTATGGGGGCGCCATAAAAGGTAATCTATAGTGAATTTGGGTATAGCTTGTCTTTCCATCTCTATCCATTCAGGTTTGGGGCCTCTGTAGTAGATGGCTGAAATCTGACTAAGATGTGCTGCCTGGTAGTACCACCAGAGATTGGGCAGTCCAAGACCTCCTTTTTTCCTTTGGTCTATAAAGAGTTTTTTTAGGGAGCCTGTGGTTTGATTTATTCCAAATAAATTGGATGATCGAGGATTGTAATTTGGAGATATGAAATTTGGGGACAGGGATGGGGAGGGAGCGGAACAAATATAAGATTCGCGGCAGTAGCGTCATTTTGACCGCATTTAATCTTCCTAGCCAAGATAATTTGTGTAGTGACCATTGATCAAGATCAGAGTTAAGTTTTTTGAATATAGGGGGATAGTTAAAGCGATATAGTTGCTCTATTAGGGGGTTAACTGAATACCTAAGTATGTGATGGAGTTTGAGCTCCAAACAAAAGGGAAGTGTTCCTTTAGGCTTTCCATGGTGCGTGATGGAGTGGATATGTTAAGTGCTATGGATTTGGACATATTCACTTGTAGACCCGAGATCCGTCCGAATTTGTTTAGAAGGGAGAAGATATTGGGGGTAGAGACGAGGGGGGGAAATGATGAAGAGTAGGACATCGTCCGCGAAAAGGGCGCATTTGTGAGTTGACTGGCCACAGTTAACGCCATGTATGTCCGGATGGTTCCTTATTGCAATAGCTAAATTTTCTATGCCAATGGCAAAGAGTAGGGGTGATAAAGGTCACCCTTGTCTAGTTCCTTTGGTTATGGGGAAGGGTTCAGATAAATGGCCTTGGATCCTAATCTGGGCTCTGGGGTGGGAATAGAGAGCTGCAAGGAGATTTAAGAAATGGGAGCCGAAACCCCATCGCTCTAATGTTCCGAAAAGGTAAGGCCATGTAATGGAGTCAAAGGCTTTTTGGAGGTCTATAGACAGGAGGTACCCCTCCTGGGGTGGATTACCATCCCATTTTGACTGCAGTATAGATATGACATCTATAGCTCTCCTTATCTGGTCCGGGCCCTGCCTCCCTGGTATAAAACCCACTTGATCCTTATGAACATATGCTCCTATAAAGGAGCCTAGTCTGTTGGAAAGGATTTTGGTCATTATTTTAAGGTCATTGTTCATGAGGGATATAGGTCTGTAGTTGCTGACCAAGCTTTGATCTTTTCCCGGTTTGGGTATGACTGAGATATAGGCTAGGTTTGTCGCTGGGTCTACGGGTGAATCTCTGTTAAGAAAATTAAGGAACCGGACCAGATAAGGAGCCAAGGGAGTTCCAAATTTTTTATAGTACAGTGACGAGAACCCGTCAGGGCCAGGGGCTGAGCCCGGTTTAGTTTCTTTTATGACTTCCAAGACCTCCTCTATAGAAATAGGGGCTTCCATTAGGGAGCGATGCGAATCAGATATTTTGGGGAGGGGGATACTATCAAAAAATTCATTGAGTTTCTGGTCCTTCTCTTGACTAGGGTAGGAGTATAGCTTGGAATAAAATGAGTGGAATGTTTCTAGTATTTTTTGGGGGTTTTGTGTTAATGAACCCGAAATAGATTTAATTTTGGGTAGAGCTTGGTATCTATGTCTGGGGGAAAGTTTTGAGGCCAATTGGGGGCCAAACTTATCAGTATTAAGATAAAATCTTCCACTGACCCATTTGAGGTGTTTTTCTGCAGAAGATGTTAGAGCAGTGTTTAATGCAATCTTAGAGGCATCCATTTTAGCCAACGACGTGGGGGTGGGGTTTTGCTTGTACTGTTTACAAATGAGTTGGAATTCTTTTTGCAATTTTTTAATGTCAATTTGTTTTTCTCTTTTTAGTTTCGCTGCAAGTTGTATAAGGTTACCCCTTATTACTGTTTTATGAGCTCCCCATAAAGATCCTGGGGAAATCTCCGGTTGTCATTAAGGCGGAAGTATTCTAGGATGTCTTTTTCTATCATGGTTCAGTGTACAGGGTTGGATAGGAGAGCTTCATTGAGGCGCCATTGTGGTGGGCTTCTGGTGTGTAGGAACCTGCTTAGCTTGGTGGACACCAATGAATGGTCAGACCAGGGGACTTCGTTAATTACTGCCCGAGATGCTAGGTGAATGTCAGTAGTGTGTATAAAAATATGATCTATACGAGCATATGTTCTGTGGGGGGCTGAGTAGTGAGTATAGTCTTTGGAACTAGGGTTCAACTCTCTCCATACATCAATCAGACCCAAAGAGTGTAGAAGTTGAGCAATACGAAGGCTCTGATTGGGGGGCCTTTTGAGCCTTGAATGGCTTTTTGTTGATTTGTCAAGGATATGATCGAAAGCAATATTAGAGTCCCCTCCCATGATTACTTTGCCCTCCAAATGTGGGGTGAGCGAACTGAGCATAGAAGAGAAGAAAGAGGCCTGTCCCCTGTTAGGAGCATAGTACGATACTATGGAGAGAGTTGCGCCGTTTACTTGACCCTTCACAAGTATGTATCTCCCCTCCTCGTCCTTAATGGTTTTGGTCAAAGAGAATGGTGCGCGTTTTGGAAATAAGTACAGCTACTCCTCTTTTTTTGTCATCTGCATTGGCCAAATAAAAGGTGGGATAGTTACGGTGTAGGAAAGATGGATTGAAAGATTTCGGGAAGTGAGTTTCTTGGATGAGTATAACGTCTAACCCTCTGGAGTGGTAGTTATGAAAAGCTTTGCGCCTTTTTACTGGAGTTTAGTCCCTGAGCGTTGTGGGTTGCTATTTTAAGAGATGACAGTGGGGTAGGTTCGTCAGCCATGGACATTGTGTGAGGTATTCGACATTAAAATAAGGGTTCTTACCCAAACCAGGGTTGGGGCACCATCTGTCTCTGGATCGTGATCTTGGCTGTGGAATTTCGGATAATTTGCTTGTTCAGCTCCCATCAAAGGCGCCTGGGTGGGAGGAAGAAAGGGTGGGGAAAAGAGCAGGGCAGAAAATAACGGAAGAAAAGAAAAGAACCAACTGAAAGAGAAGGAGTCCAGTGTGTAAAAAGGGTACTGGATCCTTTAGTTGCAGGGTCAGACACCTGCACTGAGTCCCTAAAATAGAGGGCTCAGTAAAATATGGACGACCAAAAATAGGGTCGTACGTCTATTGTGACCAAGGGGTAAAATTTCCTCTCGGTTACAATAGGTGGGGTGGCATGTGAAGCCGCTCTGGCCGCAGAGCATTTGCTATAAACCATGAAAAAGATGTACATAAAAAGACAAAATTAAAATAAAAAAGCTAATGGAGAAATCTCCTTATAGCAGGGGTTAATATTAACTAAACATGAGCGCACTAGCGTGTTTTCCAAATACTGTCTCTAAATAAAAGGGGCAAGCTCGCCCTTTTAGACTGGACAAAGAAGAACTAGCACAATCTGTATAAACTGTAAACAAGAGAATGACCTGCGTCATAACATATTGGATAAATCTGTTACGCAAAATAAAACCATACGGGGGGTGCAGGGGAGAGGGTTGGGGGGGGAAGGGAAGGGAAGGATGGGAGGGGAAGGGATAAGGGAAGGGATAAGGAAGTGAGGGGGTGAGGCTTATGGGGGTTCGGGAAGTTCCCAGATAGGGCCCAGGCCTGAGACCTAAAGGGAAGGAATAAAGGTTAGTAAGTCTTTGGCAGTCCTCTTAAGATGAAAAGATATTCTGCATCTCGTGCTTCAGAGGGGAATGGCGAAAAGCAGCCAAAGTAGGTCAGGTCCAGAAAAAGACCATGGGTGTGTAGGAGAAGCTTCTACACATTTCCTGTAGGATGATTTGAGCTACGTGGGAAAATGATAGCAGAGTTCATCTCGGGGGCATGGATTCCCGGTGTTTCTTTGTTTGTTGTTTCACCCACAGTGGAGTAAGGGGGCTGCTTGGAGGGGGTCTTTTGGACGAAGCTGGTCGATTTTCCACATTATGCTGGGGAATATCTTGAGAGATTAGCCCACGGCGAAGAAGTAGTTGCTCACCCATGTGGAAATTTGAAAAGCCGTAGGATTTTTCTTTGTAGTTGAATTGTAGTTGGAAGGGAAATGTCCATCTATACTTGATCCTTTTCTGTGTGAGCACTTCTAAGAGTGGTTTAAGTGATCGTGGTTAGTGAGATATCGGCGAAAATCTGGATTTTATTGCCAAACAGGGTGATGTCATCCTTGTAGCGGGATCTTTTCATGACCTCTTCTTTTGTCCCGTAAAAGTGCGTCTTGACCACTATGTCCCTGGGGAGTCCATCTTGGCGGGGGGGTTGAAGCACCCTGTGGGCCCTATCCAATTCGAGTTTTTCGTCTGGAATGTCAGGGATGAATTCTTTGATTAGGGCTTTGACTGTGTTAGGGATATCCATGTTGGTTTCAGGGATACCTCGCACTCTAAAGTTATAGCGTCTGCTTCTGTTCTACAGGTCTTCAATTTTGGCCAGAGCATTCTCAAGTTGATCCTGAAGAGAATGGATACAGGTGGCATGTTGGTTGGTGCGTGCTGCGGAATCGTCTACTGCCTGTTCAATAGCGTCTATTCTTGCACCTAAACTCTGGAGATCTGCTTTAATTGATGTGGTGATTTGTATGGCGTTTTGTGCAAGCCCTGTAGCAAGCATGTCTGAGAAGCAGTTAAGCAGTTGTGCCATCTCTGGGGGATGATTATTGATGATGGGGGAGGCCTGTGGGGAGTCTGCAATGGTGTCAGGGGAATTAAGAAGGGGGGAGTAAGGGTTGCCGTTCTGCATTCTGCTGAGGAGCGATTCAGTGGATGCAGGTGACGCCAAGTAGCTTTGAGCCCCCATAGTATTACTCACTTGAGCCGTGGTTGGTGTAGATAACGCTGGAGGATATACCGGGCCTTGTGTGTTTGCAGTGTCTCCGCATGGAGCAGTTGCGGCCGCCATCTTGGAAGGTCCCGGGGGAGCTAGGCCAAAGTTCAGCTGCCTATTAACGTCCTTCTTCTGCTGAGATCCGGACATGTAGGCTGGTGCCCTGATAAAAGAGGGTCTGATACCTGGTCCCCCTGCCGAAATCCGCTAATTATAGCGTCTGTGCTGAGCTCTGGAGGGCCGGAGCGGTGCGGAGCTCTCGGTCAGCGTGTCGCTTCGGAGGTCCCGCGCATGCGCACTCCCTGCCTTCATTTTCTTAAGCGCTGTGCAGACTGTTGGTGCTATATAAATCCTGTATTATAATAATATGGGTTTATGAGATTTACAAATTGCATTCTCTTTTTATGTAGATTTTACACATCATCCCAACTTTTTTGGGGTTGAATGTCTGTGTGTTGTATAAGGCTTATAGCCTAAGGGGTAAGCTGCCCTGCTTTTGCTGTTGGGATACATGTGTAGCACCCTCTACTTTAATAGGTGCTGGAAGTTAGGATTTTTGTAGTACAGCCAAATTTAGGCAGGTTTCCAGCTAGGCCTGTTTGTTTTGATCTGTGTGGGCTGCGAGTGGCTCAGAGCAACAGCTGTGACTCATGGGCAGCATCACTCCACTGTCACCTCCCTCTTGCTTCTAGAGGATTCTAGAGGGGTAGGAGGGGAATAGGTGGAGCTGTCTAGGGTGTCTCAGGGAGCCCTGACCAATTTCCAAATGGGATTGGCAGGGGGCAGGCCTCCTTGAAATACCCTGGAGGAGTTGGGTGGAAGAATTGAGGATGGATTACTAGGCTGTCGGGGCCTTTGAGGAAGCTCCCCAGAGTGTGGGGGGGACTGTGCTGAGATTGTGCCCTTCGGTGAGACATTGGCTACAAACTTTATTGTTGCTGCTGGCAACCATTGTAAAGGTCAGCGGTCATCAGCAGTCGGTGCCAAGCGACATGTTACATAGTTATATAGTAGGTAAGGTTGAATAAAGACAAGAGTCCATCCAGTTCAACCTGTGTAGGTGCATGTGTGTCGGTGTCTATAATTTCCCATATTCCTGTATGTTGTGCTCTTTAAGATGCATATCCATACTCTGCAACAACCAATTGTGGAAGGGAGTTCCACATCCTTATTGCCCTGCCAGTGAAAACCCCCCTGCGCAGTTTAAGGTTAACCTGCATCTCCTCCAATTTCATTGTGTCCCCGTGTCCTCTTACACTCAAGACTGAATATTTTTTTTTCTATGCTGGGATCGCCATTGAGGTATTTGTAAATCGCTATTATATCCCCTCACAAGCGACATGCCTGGACAGGTCCTGCTGTCAGCATGCCTGCTAACTTGTTAGACTAACAAGGGGTTACAGCAGCGTGCCCTGGGAGGGGTCTGCCTATCAGTTTGGCAGACGCCAGCCTGTCTAGAAGTGAGGGGGTGGTGCCATGCCCTGGAGGAGACCCAGTGTTCCCTGCTATCAGCAGACACCACGAGGCAGCGGAGCAAGATTGATGTCTACTCCCAACCCTGACTTGCCAGAAAAGCAGGAGCTGGCACTGGTGGACACCAGTGTCCAGCTGGCGCCTCAAGGGGGATTCGCCCTTGGGGTGATCGATGGGACGGAGCGGTTGTGTCTACAGTGCCCGGAGTGCTTGATCCCAACCGCGGTGGTTACTGCCTTGGCCCAGTGTGGCCATTGTAACGAACCGCTAACCCGGTTGGGACCCATCCTGTAGGAGCCACAATATTATATCATGGACCTGCAATCAGGACTCTGCCATCTGCAGCCACAGAAGTCCCAGAAGGCCGGAGAGGGCCTGGAATCACCCTGTAAAGGTGGAGTGGAGTCGCGGCCTGGTGACTCCCCTGCAAACAGAGCGGATATTGGAGGAGAAGAGACTGTCATGACCTGTGGCCTGGCCAGGGACCTGGCAACTGTGAGTACTGCCCAGCAAGAACCAGATAAAGTCCCTGAGGTGCTGGCCAACTCTAAGCCCCTTGCTATCTTAGTCCAGATGGAGCCAATGTCAGAGGAAGGTGCACCCTCAGGTGAGCTGGACAGAGGGCGAGGGCCGGGTCATTGATTGGGGTTCTCCCAGACTACAGGCTAAGTTTGGATCCCTAGAGAGACTGGCGGAGTGGTCATCCCCGGGTGAAAGCTCTGAGGAGAAGTGGGAGACTGGAGGATCTCAAATCCAGGAGGCCCAGTCTGAGACTGGGGATGGGCCAGAGTTGGTAGCGGGGTCTGAAGAAGCCACAAGAACCCTGACCACCAGCAGGCAGCTTTTTTTTTAACAGACCCTCCACCACCCAGACCAGAGCACCGGCCTACTGTCAGTGGGTTGTGAGGTCCCAAGATGCATGTGTTCTGCCGGGGAAAGGAAGACCAAAGGAGTTGCCAAGGTTTTCCCGGTTCCAGCGGGACGTGCAGAGGAGGGTGGCTCTGGAGTGGGATCTGGATTATCCATATGTCCCTCCCCAGATCATAGCCATTGTGGAGAACTCCCAGGAAGAGTGGGTGTCACGAATGTCATGTCTACCCCAACGCAGGTGGTCAGACACTATAGCTGGCTACTGTATGCTTCACCTAAAGCAGCCCCCTTTCCCTTAAGACAAGCAGGCATACCAGTACTTGGTTGCCCCCAGGACTTATACACAATGCTATGTCTGGCTACCATGCCAGGGCAGATACGAACTGAGAAAAGCAAACAGGTACTTGCAGTTTAGCAGACAAATAGCGTGGTTCAAAGGCAGTTCAGGTAAAGGCTGGCTGAGTTCAGGGGATAATCCAGTATCCATTCCAGGTAAAAGGCAGGCTGCGTTCAGGGGATAGTCCAGTATATAATCCGGGTCATACACAGGGGATCCAACAGCAAGCAAGGCAGACTAACAGGAGGCTTGATCTAGAACAATGCAGGTAACTCTGTATCTATCAGAAGCGAGGGATAGAGTGTTCGGTTTGCTTATATCAGGTGACTGACCAGATGAATCAGCTAACAGGTGAACACAGACGGGAAAAGCAACAGCCAAGACTCATGTGCTGGAATGACTAATGGGCACAAAGTGATCATGAACGTGGGAGAATTACGTGATTTGGGAGTCCTTGCATATCCCCAAGCCTTTGCGGGTGCCAGAGAGCGAGACCTGGGCCCGCTTCAAGGACATTCAGTGTGAGTGGTGGCTAGGAAAAGCAATCTACAAGGATCGGGTGATCGTTGCCAAAGCAGGACAAGCCTACAAAGAGCCACTCTGTGTCTCCATTCAGGAGGAGGGGGGAGGCCGGAAGAGGTTGCCTGACCCGTGTTTCTATGCTTAGGAGACTGTGGAGTTACAGCTGGCATGGAGATCGTACACATAAACTGCTGGGAAGTAGCAGAATGTGTTTTTTTCCTCCTGATTTTTCTTCCGGCCAGCCTGCCACCCTGGATGTGCCCAACTAACAGACTGTTTCACTTGTTGCAAGGACATTAAAAAGGATGAGGCCTGTTCTTACTTAAACCCTTTTTTTTTAAGGAGCTGTTTGTCTGGGGAGGGGCCTCTCCTATCAGAAATTCCAGAGAAGAACTGTCCACCTTGCATGTATGTGTTTTTTTTTACCTTCCCCATTGTTTGTCAGTGGGTTATGACCCTCTTCTAACAGAACAAACAGGAAAAAATGTGTGTTGGATTGAGTTTCTTTTATTTCTGTCGGCAAGATGCTAACCCCCTCGAGAAAAAAATTGTGTACAGTGTAGTTGGATCTGAGAGTAGGATGTTGTTATATTTCCCTTTTTGTCTTCTCTTAGGATCTTCTGGGATGGGATGGCTGTCCATCCCCTTCGGCTGGAGACAAGAAAATTCCTGCGGGCAGAGTACCTTTCTTCCGGGAAAGATGCTCTGACACAAATGTATATTGTATATTAATGTTAGTTACAGGGACCTGTTACTTTCTGTACAGATGTAAATACCTACCAGAAATCTTTATATCATTTTTGTACATAATTTATTTGTACAGTTCCCCATCCAAATTGTTTCCCCTTCCATTTTATCTTCTGGGATGCCCTTGCTCCTGGGCCCAGGAGCCATTTTTGGAAATTTTCTCAGCTGAGGGATTAGCTGAAATTTGGTGCAGGGTGAATGTAGCACCCTCTACTTAGGTAGGTGCTTGAAGGATTTTTGTAGTACAGGCAAATTTAGGCAGGCCTAGGCTGGAAGCTGTGACTCACAGGCAGCATCACTCCACTGTCACCTCCCTCTTGCTTCTAGAGGATTCTAGAAGAGGAGGCGGGGAAGAGGGGTGGAGCTGTCTGTTGTGTCTCAGGGAACCCTGACCAATCCCCAGCTAGGATTGGCAGGGGGTAAGCCTACTTCAAATACCCAGGGTCACCTCAGCTGGGGAGGAGTTGTTGGGTGGAAGAACTGAGGATGGATTACTAGGCTGTCGGGCCTTTGAGGGAGCTCCCCGGTCTTGGGGGTGGTGACCTTGGGCCTGGGCTTGGGTGCAGGACAGAGCTCTCCAGGAAATTGTGGAGGCTTTGCACAGGAGGAGCAACAGGACAGTAGGAGCTAGTACTGCCTTCAGTAGGGAACCACCGATCAACACCAGGAGGGCTGGTGAGTGACATATGCAGTCGGGAGGACTAGAGAGGCATGCCAGAGAGGACTGAGAGGAAACAGTCAGAGCTGGGTGTGGAGCCAGTAGGGAGGATTGCAATGTCAAGGGCAGTGAAGTTGGGCAGCTACAGCCAGGAGAGCTGGCAGGGCCTGAAGAGGACTGACTGGGAGCAGTAGTCCACCAGAAGGCCAGCTAGCACTAACAGGACTTGCACAGTCTCTGCTACATTATAGAGACCAGCAGTCTCTGCCTGCAAAGGGAAATACCTAAGGCCTGGCTGAGCCAGTGTCGGACCTAACTATGTGCTAGTTGCTCCTAGAGAGAGAGAGAAAGAGAGAGAACAAGTCTGCAAGCAAGAGTTGTGCAGGAGTTTGAAGAAGTGTACAAAGAGTGTACATAAGTTGTCCCTAGCAACTTTGCTATTTATTTCACTGGGCATCCCATAATTCTCATCCCTATCCAAGTTGAATTCCCCCAATAAAACAACAAAAACAAAGCCAGCGGACTGTTCATTGTCTTGGAGTGTCAGGGAAGTAAATGCCAGGGCCGGGCACAGTGACAGTGGGCCACATCACTTAGCAGCCCCTACGGGGGTACAGATACGCATGCTAGTTCAGAGTCAGTCATGATATGCAGTGGTGTATGAGCTCTGCTTTAGTGCAACAGAATAATTGGGGGCTTAAAATCAGACATCCTTTCAACTTGTAACCTTTTATGGTATTCATTCATAGCTGTTACTATTGTTTCCAGGGGTCTTCTCCATCAAAATATCACATGGAAAATGTGGACGGGCCAACTTATTCCTTGGACAACAATTACTCTGTTTTCCTCTTAGCGGATGATGGCACCAATGAACAAATGGGAGGTGAAACTAGCTTTAGATTCAGGCTGGAGGAGCACATATCACGACAGAAGACTGGAGTTGGAGGTAAGTGTAAAGTGTAGTTATTCAGTGTGTCAATGAGCAAGCTTTAAACTGATCTATCCCACAGCAACCAATCAGCATTCAGCTTTTGCCATCATGGCAAACAGAAATCTGGTTTGATTTGGTAGGTTACTTGGTAGGTTACTGCATTTGGCACATCATTATTGCTCTTCCACTGTTTGTTAAATAAGCCTACAAATCTACAACTGAAACATTGCACTTATATTTTCAGTTTCAGATACTCAAAGCAGGTCATGTAGATAAGGACATTTACAGTTAATGAAAGTTTACAGTATTTGTAATGGATGATAGAAAGTGAGCAGGATAGAGCTAGACAGGAGTAATGAAATATGGTATGGTGCTAGCCCCGTAGGAGCCACTAGTAAGATGCCAAGGGTTCTTTTCCACAACAGTTGCCCAGGGGTTTACTTTTTGGTGTTTGGTGAACAAATACCACCGAAAGAAAGCTCTATTTGTGGGAAAAAAATGATAAAAATTTCATTTGAGTACAGTGTTGTATGACCGCGCAATTGTCATTTAAAGTGCGACAGCGCTAAAAGCTGAAAATTGGTCTGGACAGGAGGGGGGTTTAAGTGCCCAGTAAGCAAGTAGTTAAACATTTGGTAAGATATTCATAAGCGCTACTCTGCCTCCTATTCGGAATGCGTTATCAAGGTTACATATGAATCATGCTGGGATCAATTTAACCCTCAAAGCAGCCTCGTTAAATATGTGAAAACAATACTCTAAAATTATACCACAATAAAATTCTTCGAAAATGGGAAACATTAAACACCAAAGTCATCCATTGTGCTTTAAAATTGTCCTTAGAAAAAGTTTAATTTTATTTATAAGCAAAATATACAAACCATACACAATAAATGCAAAATCCCAAACCGTTAGACAGTAGCAAATAAACATCAAAGCGGCACTCCCATCAGTTAATGAACAAACTGACTGGCTAGTATATGGTCACTACCAAATACGCAAAAATGGTTCCAACGGGTAGATAAGTGGATAATGGTGAGTAAAAAAAGTCTCTAGTGTACACAGATGGAGTTTGCAGCTGATATTTGATGAGTGCACCTTTCACCAAAATTCTTTCTTCCACCACGTGCTCAACACACCCCCAGTGTGTTTAAACTCACCAGACCCCGAAGGTTATCAGGCCTCAGTCAACATCCTGCAATATGTTCGATCCGGATATCTTTACAGGGACCTCCGAAATCCAAGGACATAGGAAGAGAGACTCCACATAGTCTAATTCCGTTGCACCATTTATTGAGTAACTCAATAAAATCCAATATTCAATGACACTATGTATGTTCAAAAGTGGTCGTATAGCTCAAGGTCGGTATTACGTGAGCTTAAGACAATTCACTTTTCCCAAAAGCTAAAGGAACCGAGTGTGCTTAGGTGGAGATTGGGATGACCTTGGCGTATCTAACCATCATATTGGGGAGGGCAGTACGGAGCCACAGGAGATCGAATTTGATGTCCATAATGAGCTCCCTACTGGAACGAACCCCCAGATCGTTCCCACCAACATGGAGCACTATAATGTCAGGTGGCCTGTCAAGGCATGCAAAATGATGCACCTCAGGCACCACCCTGCTCCACATCCCAGGTACCCCTAACCAGGGGACACACGCCTCTCGCCTGGAAATACCCAGCTGCCTGCCATCTGGCCTATTGCCTGCTTGCCTGCCCCCCCGAAAAAATGAGTGGCCCATGATCCAGACGACGCATAGCTGCACTCCATCTGAAAGAAAAGAACAAAACCACTGGATAACACCAATCTCCCCAGGAATACTCACCCAACATGAAAAGAACCCCAATATACATCTGCCATCCATAGGACACCCCCAGCCCCCCCCCCCCTGATTACCAACAATTAACCAAAAAATGTGGGCGATTGTAGGAACGGAATCTCCTGGAGTCCCATCTACCAATCCGCTTAACAGCTGCCTCATCCAGCCCGCACCGAGCGGCCTCTGTGGCCGCCCCGATACAGAAGGAGTGCGATGCATACTGTTTTTTTTCTTCCAAGCCTGCTGCCCAAAGACCCTTCCTGAAAATGGCTATTAACTGAAACTTGGACAATGGAGACCCATCCCCTTGTATCAGAAACGGCTCCTCCACGCCCAGGCGCATATCTATAAACTCCCCTACCACCCTCTTTGGACACACCAGGGAACTGGCAGTGTAAATAGTTGCACCCACACTCCCTTGCCCACCTGGTATGTCTTGGACTTGCGCAGTAAGACTTGCAACCTGTCCCCACTACAAAACGCATCCTGCACCATTATCCCTTATAACCTTCGGAGACGGGCTGATTAGCTCGCTAATCCGAAATGCCCAAAAAAAATGCCAGGGAAAAAGGTTTTCTAGGCAGCAGGGGTTGGAAAGAATGATGGTAGATGTAATTAATAAATTATACCTTTATTGATCAGAACTATAACACAATGACATCGACAGTTAAAATATGAGCTCTGGTACAGAAAACTTAAGAAATCGATGTGGTGCAAGCACAATGTAATACACAACATTGTAGGTCAACAAATGCTGGTAAGTACATGAATCCTGACATGTTTTGACCCTTCGAGGTCATCTTCAGAGGATAGGTTTGCTGTAGAGGAATTACATTAGTAATTCAAATTTGTATTTGAAGAACATTTTACTGGTATTAATGAACATCTTGATGCATAGTTACCAATCGCGCTGTATAGAAGGGGGTTTCTTAACCAGAGATCCTCTAAAGTGTCCACACATGATCACACAAACTGTCCCCCGGCCAACCTGCATCTCCAAAACAGGGCGTCTCACCCATCTGTGCAGGCGGCGCACTGGAAGGAAAAAATCAGCACCTGTAGTAAATCAGCAGGGGACATTGTTGTAGAATAAGTTGTCTGTTTCGCACACACACGGGGTTCAAGGTATATGTGCAAAGTATTAATTATATTATAATTCTAATTAGGTGGTCAGTCACACTTTGAGGGGGGGGGGGGGCAGATAAGTGAATGGAAATGAAAAATGAAAGTGACCTAGTGTGCGGGTGAAAGTGAGAGGAACCAAAAATGGGGAGCATATGCGAAAGAAGAGTGGGTGGACTAACAAACAGTGAATGATGGAATAAGGGGGGATGTAGGTGCACAAAAGGAAAATTAAAATGAAAGGAAGTGAAAGGGAGGGGAGGAAAGAAGGGAGGGGTGAAAGAAAAAAACAAAACAAGTGGGTATAGTGTGAATGAAAGGAGGGTTGGGTGGTAATAAGATGATGGAATGAGTGGATGAAAAAGTGAATGACATGGAGTATGTAATGAAGGGTTGATGAAGTGAGGAAATGGGGGGTATGTGAAATAGAGCGAGAGGGCAAATAGCAAGTGGGAAAAACAAAGAAGAAAAAGGTGAGTACTGAAAAGGGATGTGAGTTCAAGAAAGTTGGCAAGTGGTTACCTTGATGCAAATAGAGGGGCTAATAGTCCACCAGGAATATCCAGTTCTTGAGGTCCCCAACGAAATCCCAAGAAACCTTTAAGATTATGAGCCATATATGGCCAACCAGTCTGGAATATAAGAATCTTTTGAGTATATCTATATATCACCGTCTCAGGCTCTGTTGTGCGGTGAATTGCACAGCAGAGCCCTGGTACTGAAAAAAACGTAGGGGGATAATACCTGCATGTGGGATACCAAAAGATGTGCGACCATCCAAGTGGAAGACTGGGGATCATCTCACGATCGACCAAGAGTTCCTCCCGCCCCATACTCCCCCGGTATGGGGATGATGCCGCAATGGCGGCGCTCCTTGTGTGACTCCCTCGGTGTTCCAAAGGACATTTTTTAAACATTAACAGAACTAGCAAATAAGTTGGCAGACTTACCAGGCTGACCAGGGGTGCCCCCAACAGCCGCCGCTCCAGAATCCCCCAGTGCAGGCCGGCTCCACAATGCCTCCTCCTCCTCTGAGCAAGACGGTTCACCCTCCGACCGTACTTCTGGCATTGGCAGATCATCAGCTTGAAGCAGCCCAGGCGAATGGGGTCCTGGCTGCTGTGGATCTGTGCTGTATTTGGCTCCACCTCCCAGCACCGGATCCACCCACAGAACTGTTGCAACCGCCCCCATGTCCCAGACCCCGGGCAACGATCTCTGCTTTCCTGCAGCCCCCCCGTCTCCTTCCTAGCGGGGGTCATCTTGGGCACCCCAGAGCCACCGGCTGCGTCAGGTAACGGCCCGGCAGCAGTGACATTGCCTCTCCCTTGCCAAGACTTCCCCCATCCTGATACATCAGAGGGGGAGGAGTCTGCGGGCTCCGGACAGTGCCGCCAGGCGGAGGAGGCATGCGTACTCTACCTGACTCCCCGCCCACCGAGCTTCGCCTCCGACAAGGATTCCATCCAGGTCCGCCACCCGCGGAAGCCGGTGGGTGCTTCGCTGATGGGACTGACGGGTCCCACACGGGGCTCTTATCATGGTGCAAAGCTCGGGGAGAGGATCTGGGCAAAAAAATGCTCCGGCGGCCTAGTCCGCCAAGTGTGTGGGATGTCCCGCCCCCTCGCAGCCATCCTGATTGCCTGGTCCTCCAACAGGGTGCTACCTGGCTCCGCACCCACTCAGTCCCCATGGATGCTGCAGCTGTCCGCAGCTGGGCTAGGATCCTATCAATGTCGGCCATCTTCTCTGCAGCTGTGACAAGCGGCAGTGTGGAAACTGCCTGCTTTGTCACCTGTCCCTCCACTGATGCCTGGGAGACTCCACCTCCCCCTTAAAATCAACAACCGAACCCCTCCCCATCTTTTGCTCCCGGCCAATACAAGCTCTCCCCATTTCTCCACCTACACTTCCTTAACCCCATAGTTATACTTATCACGCTGTCATGCCGACCCTTCACTATCCTTTTCATTTAATTTCTCTCGCTCTGGGCCTTACTTTATATGACTTCCTCAGGGGTCCGGGGTTGAGTGACTGCTTCCCGATCATGACTGCCTCCTGATCATACTATGCAACTAGTTTTCCTTTTTTTTTACACACACAATATATAAGCAGCTATACTGATACATAGACAATTAGAACCCACGTCCCTCATTAAGCTACTGAAGAAAAAGATTTTACAGTGATTGTAAACAATCCTATTTTTTACTTTATTATGACCATTTTATATGATGCAGCAATTTTGTATTATCTTCCAGGTAAAGGAAGCATTGAAATCCCTGTTCTGTGCATGCTTATTGCTGGAGAGTCCAAGATGCTGGAGGTAAAGCATGGATATTTTAGAGGTTACAGAGTTCAAATCTTCCCTTTAAAGCGGAGTTCTAATTTAAAAAAAAAATTAAAAAAAATAAAAAATAAAAACAAATACTGCAGCTGCTGACTTTTAATAATCTGACACTTACCTGTCTCAGGGTCCAGCGATGCGGGGGAACAAAGCCCCACTTATTTCCCCCTCCTCTCTGTGGCGTTGGCATTGTCACTGTGGGCGCCCGGCTGTGAAGCCCAGCGCAAGCCGCGCTGTGACTGGCCGGGCAATCATCTGGGACCTGTGATGTGTCCCAGATTGCGAGAGGTGATCTTCCTTCCGGTGCCGCGGGTGCGCCAGGAGGAAGTGGGAGCTGGAACCCTCTAAAAAGAGGGTTTCCGCTCCCCCCCCAAAAAAAAAAATTACATTTTGGCATGTCAGGGGGTCACCTTCCCTTAAAGCGGAAGTTCCATTTTTAGGTGGAACTCCTCTTTAACATCCCCTTACTAAAATATTAAACTGCTAAGTCTCATGTCTCTCATAGCTTCTGCCGTGTTTTACATAATGTAATTGAAATTCCAAATGGAGATGCCCTCAAACAGTTATCGTGAACTGGTGCAGATACGGAATGTCATTTAAAGTGCCCAGTTAATAGAATGTAGGGAGCAAGATCCATTTGCCCAAACTAAAATATCAGTTTTGGATGGAGTAGCCCAATAATATTTAAGGCTGGGTTCACATATGTGCAGGCGCGGCTCACAGCAGGGGGTCCGGTGCGTCCCTGTTCACCAATTCAGGTGCGAATCAGGTCCGAATTTTTGCCTGAATTGGAACCAAAGACGCACAGGACCCTTTCCAAATGCAGACCACGGCCACCCTGGAGGTGTGTGAACCGGCTTCATTGGGAGCCACGAACACTCTCCTGTCGTGCGAATTGGATGCAGAGAAAACCAGCATCCAATTCGCATGTGTGAACCCAGCCTAAAGGGTTGGTCCACCCAAACCTAAGATATTTTAATTCTGGCGCTTTGATCACTCATCCGCTTCTTATAGGTCAGAACTTTCTTTAAAATCTAAACTAGTAGATGTCCCACAGCCCACGAGGATGTCAAACAAAATTCTAATTTTCAGCTGCATCCCTAAAGGGCCTGCCTCAAATAAGCCTTAAATACAAAATAGAGAGAGAGTTATATAGTATATGTGTTTAGAATCAGTTTTTTACAGTTTTGTTAGGCACTGTTTTGTCTGGCAAAACATTTCTTTGCTGGTTGTTCCATTGATCACAATTGTCCCCTCTATATAACCTAATTTATGCTATTTTCAGAGGGTCTACAATGCCACAATGAGCCCCATCCCATGCCTCTTGGTTGCTGGCTCCGGGGGGGTTGCCGACTGCTTGGCTGAAATCCTGGAGGAGTCCTTGCCAATGGAATCCATTAGAACTGTAATAGAAGAGAAGTTAAAATTGCATTTTCCCAAGGAGAATTTAACCAAAATGGTTGGGAAGGTGAGAGATGTGTGTCAAAATTGAAGAACAGTTGTTGCAATAATAACACAAATTACTATGATATATGTAAGCATCATCTAAAAAGCATGTGTTTTTAAATCAAAAGTGCATGCAGCTCTTAGGCCCTGTTCTGACGCGTGCATTTATACAATCATGTGTATAGACACTGTAATGCACATTACTATACACATTGTGAACATATTTAGGAGATGCTCTTATTCATTTCTAATTGGTCCCCAACACACATCCAAAAACACACATGACCCTAATGCACTACTACTTCTGTAGATACCTGGGATGTCATGTCGCAATATTTTGAAGAATCAATCAGTTATCATTAAGCGCATCGATTTGTAGTGCTTCTGGAATCTATCAGATCGTAGACAGTCACAGTTTATCTTATATGGAGTCTGGTTGACTATGTTTTAGTGACATATACTGTTTTAATGTACAGTGTGTGTGTGTGTGTGTGTGTGTGTGTGTGTGTGTGTGTGTGTGTGTGTGTGTATATAATATAATATTTATTGTTTTATAATTTTTACAGAATTGTGTATTATATGTGTTGAAAATTAACCTTGTAGGTACACTGAAGTGCCACTCTACTTTCCTCCCTATAAATTGTAGGGTGGGTTTCTATTCTATGTGAAAATGTTCTTTGCAAAGTGAATATTTACTTTGATAAGTAATCATCCTTTACTCTTTAATATATTAACCACAGTGTCCCAAAGTATTGAAGTCAGAGGCAGTCAGGAAACTATTCCTTTTAGAAGGTCAGCAATGGCAGCCTGTCACACTTGCCTGTCACCTTAACGCAGGTGGTCAAACACTATAGCTGGCCACTGTGTTCTTCACCTATAGTAGCCCCTTTTCCCGTAATGCAAGCAGGCCTACCGTTACTTGGTTGCCCCCAGATCTTATACACATAGCTATATTGCCTGTCTACCTCGCCAGGGCACGAACTGAGCAAAGCAAACAGGTACTTGCGGATTGGCAGACAGGCAGAGTGGTTCAATGACAGTCCAGGTAAAAGGCAGGTAGAGTTCAGAGAATAGCCTGATATCCGGTCCGAGGTCATACACAGGGAAATCCAATCGAGCTGGGCAGACAGCGGTCATGATCAGATATTGCACAAGCATGAGACCGATTGGCTCAAATTGAGTCTGGTCGCCACACAGAGACTGGCCACATTAATCACCTTGCAGGTGGACAGATGGACAAGGAGAAAATCATAGCCAAAACCAGAATGCTTGAATGAGGAGCAGACGTGCTAGACGCTCCTGACAGTCTTTATTTTATTTTTTATTTTTTTTGATTCATGCTCTTCAATGTGACTGAGTCCTTTCACCTCACTCATAAAACAAGGTTTGCTGGAGCTTTTCTACATCACTGCATTTGGAGGGGCAACCCACACAAAGATGGTTACACCTTTAATTTGGTATAAAATAGGCTCCTGTTTCTCTTGTTTTTATCCTCCATTGCTTTACAAAACTGTCGCTGGTAAAATTTACATCATTGCAGATTAGCACCATTCTCACACTTCACATCACCCTGGTGAACAGTGAAAATTCAAAGATGTAATTTAAAGTGTTACTAAACCCACCACAGTAAAATCGGTCTGTATATGCAGTAAAATAAGCTTGTTTTACTCACTGGGGGAGCCTAAGAGGTAATCGTCTGCATTGTGTAAAAAGGCTGTTTATTCGTTTATTCTGACTTCTTTGATCCTCCCCTTCCACTTTCCCCAATCTCCTGATAAGACTGAGCCTTTGGAGTCACTCTGCACGTGCTCAGTTTAGTGTGTATTGCTAGAGTTTTTTTTTTTTTTTTTTTTTTTTTTTTTTTTATTGGGAGGGTGCATGTAATAAGCACAGGGCCAATCAGCACTGTCCAGACAGAGGGTCAGGGATCCTAAAGCCTCATAGGACAGTCAGAGTAAAATGAAAATTCCTCCTTCATGCTTTAACCAGACACTGATAGAAGTCACAAAACTCCTATATACTGCTGATGAGAAAAGGTCTATAGCAGTTTATATTTACTAAAATAATTGCATTTCCATGCTCTGTGTACTGTGGGAGACCAGATGCAGTATAGTGAATGCAGGGTCCTTTGGTTTAGTAACACTTTAAGGATGACACCTATATATTATGAAAGTACTCATCCTCACCTTTCCACTACTCTTTACCCCAAGTGGTTATGGATGAAAATGTGCTAAGAACAATTCTTGCTGCCTATAGCAAATGACCAGCTTGCATCTACCATTTCTGCATTTGCGGATAAAAATGGAAAAGGGGCTCTGATTGGTTAACTGTCATACATAATTCTCTGTGTCATTTAAGCTGCTGCATCAGTGGGGAAGAAAACATGCTGTTGTATCATTGTCAGTAGAAGGAAAAAATGCTGTAGCATTGGTGGTGTCAGTCTGAGGAGGACTTCTTTGGCATCAGAGGGTTGAAAGAGGGGAGATGGGAGGCTGGGGGCTTTGTGGAGTGCATTTTATTAAGGGGTCCTGTGCAACATTAAGGAGACCGTGGAACTTAAGGGCTCTTAGGGAGGTTTGATGGCTATGTGAGACTTTATAAGAAAGGGGAGCTCTGGGACTGTGTTGCAACCCCCACCCTCAGTGTACTTACAGTTCAGACCTCTTTTATTGTGTGCCGCCCACCTGGGAACAAAGGAAACTTCTCCTTCTTCCCATCCCTGGTCATGAGGTATGTCATATGACAAGGAGAGACCAGAAGTATGGTAGTCTGCCCTCATTCCCCAATGAACACCCATACTGATAAGGAGATCAGTTCTAAGTCGGCACCCCCTCCCCATCCTCTCTTCTATCCACAGTAGGCTGCCATTTGGAGATATGAGAGGGCAGAAGCTTCCTTACAGCAGCTATCATAGCCTCAGCTTTGTCAGGAGTGACACTTCTGTCAGTCTTGGTAATCAAGCAGAATAAAGCACCAACAAGTTCAGTGCCCCCCCCTCAAAAAAAAAAAATTGTGCCTGGTGCAAGTAGAATGGAGCACCAATAAGTTCACACTGCCCCCACCCTGATCCAGCCTTTCTCAAGCATACAATACAGTGAGGTGTCATATGTAATGTGCAGTTCCTTCTTGTCCCTATTAATAATTTTAATTAGGCGTGGCAATTAGGCAAACATGGATACCTGTACCTGCAGAAACTTCTTTTAAATTATTGTCAAATTTAGCTGACTGTCACTTAGATGTGTGCCATAGATGTGAGATGACATTTCTTTGACTGTTGTGCAAACTAGTCGATCCAGTGATGCATGCATGTCTACCAGCCTTATCACAAGAAAGTAATAGCAATCACAATAGAAACTGACTAGAACTCTGTTTGCCATATAGTAGTAGTACCTGTTAATGTATTTATTGAGAGTATTATTTTGTCTGTATGTCTGCCCTAAAAGATGATGTGCTTTGCCAAATCTAGGTTGAAAAGATAGTTGAGAACCGTGAATTGGTCACAGTCTACTCAAACACAGATGGGACAGAGGATTTTGAGACTGTTATCTTGAAAGCCTTGGTTAAAGGTAATCATATACTGTTAAAATATTTTATATTGTACTGGATCATTCAGATTTGTAGTCCCTAAAAAATATTATATTGTACAATATCATACTACCTTTGCTGGTTTTGGCCTTTAAAAATGTAGGATTTCAGTTTTTTTTTTATTCTGCACAGCTTGCAAGAAGCATTCCAGCGATGCCACTGAATATCTGGATGAACTGAAATTAGCCGTGGCCTGGAACAGGGAGGACATTGCAAAAACAGAGCTGTTTCATGGGGAAATCCAGTGGCGGGTAAGACACGTGATCAATAATTTATGTCATTGATTTTGTATTGGCTACCAGCATGAATGTAAAGTGGACAATTTAGCATTTTCCCTATTTGAAAAGATATGTAATTTTGTTACAAAGTCATTGGTATCCAACTTCCTTGCTTTGTTCAATGCTATGCACATGGATCCTGGGGGGGGAGTCTACAAAAAACACAAAATCTTCATGTCAAAATATCAGTTCAGCATTACTCATCAGCACTGTCTGTTAGCTACGCTTGTATTTAATTTCTACTATTGTACTGAAGTGCATGTGTTCAAGTGCGTGTCACCTTGTGGCATGGCAGTCCTAATGCCATACATTCTGTAATGGGGAACTGTCCGTTCATAAGCAGCAAGAATCTCTGATTCAGCTAGCAATATTACGTTCCAGAGAAGTGCTAGTGATATTGCACTGCTGCTTTCCTAGGTTTTCCCTTAGTGCTTTACCTCCTCCTGCATTGCCAGCCAGATCTAATGCTGTATAGCCCACAAGCTCTGGAATAGAAAGGTAAGGATCTGCTTTCCAGTTCCTAGCAGAATAGAAATACCATTTGATATACAACCTGTAGGAAATTAGTTTGATCACTAAGCAAATAGCTAGTAAAATTTCTATTTTTGATGCGTATGTTATGCGGAGCATATATAGTTGCATAGTTAGGTTGAAAAAAGACACAAGTTATCTAATGCAACAAATAGAAATAAGCAAACAAATAGAAAACCTCCATATACAAAATCCTATACCCACAGTTGATCTAGAGGAAGAGAAAAAACAAAACATGATCCACTTTGCTCCAGTTGAGATAAAATATCCTCCCTGATCCCCGAGGAGGCAATGCAATATTTCCTGGATAAACTAGCCCTGGTGGTATTACTAATAATTGTTAATATCCAGTTATATTTTGTGTGTGTTGGGTTTTCTTTTCTTTTTAACCATCTGCTGAGCTGGTTAGAACTAGTTCTTGGAGAAATCTATTCTATATTTCTCGGGGCGGGGGGCAGGGGGGGGGGGGCGGGCGTAGGCCTCGAGTTCCGGCCTGTGGAACGCAGGAGGAGGGTGGAGAGTTCCGGCACACCACGTCCGGTTCCGGGTCACGCAGCAAACATGGACGCCGGAGCCATGGTGTTAGAATGGCTTAATATTGCAAAAAGCTTTAAAATGATTGTGAGACAAATTTCTTAATTATGTCTGAGTCAGCTTAAATCAAACTGTGTGTTTCATTGTACACACACATAGAAAAATACTTACAAAAATAGTGTGAGACAAATTTGTGTGATCGCTCCGTCATTTGACGGAGCGATCACATGGTAAACGGCCGCGATCAGCGGCCGTTCACCATGATCCGTGATGTGCTGGGTCCTCTGGACCCGGTGGTCACGGAAGTTCTCGGGTACGCGCCCCAGGGGGTGCGCGAGAGCAGTATTCTAGGAGGACGTCCATGGACGCCCTCCCAGGATAAGTCGACCGCGCTGTAGCCGTCTTTCGGCTATGGCCCGGTCAGCATGTGGTTAAACTATACCAGGTTACAGGATGTGGGTGAGGGGTCTTTGAAGTAGAAATTACCAGACTCAGGAAATGAATGAGAGTCTACAAAAAACACAAAATCTTCATGTCAAAATATCAGTTACATAGGAATTCCCCTTAGAAACATATATAATATTTACAAAGTATATCAAATGTCTGGACAGCTTCCCAACATTGAAAACTCTAGTTTAAATGTTACATCTGTTAATTAACTCAGTCTGCCATTCATACAATTATAATTATAGGGAATCCATACTCTGAATAATGTATAATAAAGCTGCATTAAATTTTAGATATTAAGAATATAACATTCTCCTCTGAAATATGAATAATAATCATATCATTTTTTTTCAATCAATCCATTCAAAACATTCGTACCACAAACACTCTGACTTTGATCCAATAACTCCAAATGTTCTGTTATTTGTAACTGAGTTTGCAACTCCAGAACCCATTCTTCTTTTAAGCTTAATTTGCAATAAATCATCTCCTCTCCTGATTTCATATCTAATTTTCTTATATAATTTTTTCATTCTAAACATTAAACATAACTGCAATATAATGAATAACATATTAATAAAAAAAACTATAGGATGTGATAAAATATTTCCTGCTGCTGAAGCTATTGAAGTTTTTCCCCAAATTGATACACTATTACTGATTTTTTTCCACCAATTACTTCCTGAAAGTTCTGACCATTGATGTGATATTTCTTGCAAATGACTTTGTTCATGTTTAAACAATATTTCTGCATTCTGAAGTTCCTTAGCTAGAGCTATCAAAAAACCTTTATCCTTTTGAATTACATTTGCCCATTTTTCCCACGGAAATTTATCTATCTGGGATATATTGTATTGGGTAGTAAGAGCACTTATATTCTTCATAAATATATTTGTTAAATTTGTTCTCAACCCATTAACACTTATTGCTAGAATATCTCCTTCTTTACAATACAAGCCTTGATTTAGGTTTTCTGTATTTGTACAAGAGAGCTAATCAGGGAGTGGATTAGTCTGTTACCTGGAAGAGGAACATCCGGAACCAAGGCATAGAGAAGGCAGATTTGTGGCGAGAGGGAAATTTTTTTTTTTTTTAAGTGGTTTTTCTAGTTTATTAATAACTGCATTCCATATTGGCTCCAGATGTTTGCAGCTCCAGAAAATATGGATGTAGTTGCCCTCTGTGGGGCAGCCCCTGAAACAGTCAGGGGATGTCGTGGTATAGAAGGAATGAATTTTAACTGGTGTCATATACCATCTAATGAAAAGTTTAAGGGGGGATTCTCTGAATGCAGCAGCACAGTTGCTTTTGCGAAGGTTTTTGGTCATTTTAGACCAAGAACCAGTGGGGAACGAGCAACCGAGTTCTGTCTCCCATCTAATCATGGGGCCAGATTTTTCAGGTTGGTGAAGGTTATTAAGATAATTATAAACTTGAGAGATCAGTCCCTTATCTCTAGGGGTAGAGATGCAGATATGTTCAAATAAAGTGTATGGTGGGTTGAGATAAAGGGAGTAATTAGTGTAGAAGAAGTTTCGGATAAGGTTGTATTGGGGGGAGTTCAGTAGAGGGGAGTTTAAATCTAGATTGCAATGAGGCAAAGGAAGAGAAATTCATATTTAATGTGAGAGACTTTAATGTGGTGAGATTATTTTTTATCCACAAGTTAAAGAGAGAATGGTCTACAAATGCCTGGGGGAGTCTGAGATCGCCCATGAGGATAAGGGGGGGGGGGGGGTTCTGATATAAGTCTAAAGTTATCTTTGATTCTATTCCATAATTGGATGAAGTGGGAAATAGTGTTATGTTTAAGGCGTGATTTGATTTTAGATTAGCCAATGGGACACCTTTGAGGTTTAGAGGGGGTATAGAAGAGGTCTCAAAGATTAGCCAGGAAATATTAGTAGCAGGAGAGAACCATTGAGCCAGCTGAATCAGTCTGGCTGCTAAAAAAATATAGCCAGAGGTTGGGGAGTCCCAAACCACCACTGTGTTGAGTTCTATACATTAGGGAGTAACTACATCTGGGTTTTTTATTAGTCCAAATGAATTTATTTATTTCACGCTGAAGAAATTCAAGTTTTGTTTTGGGAACGTTAATAGGAAGGGTCCTGAAATAATATAGTAATTTCGTGAGAATGGTCATCTTAAAAGCACAGATCCTTCCAAGGAAGGAAATGTGATAGGAGGACCAGGTTTTGATTAATGAGCTTATATGGGGGAAAAAAGGGGAGGGTAGTTAGTTTTGTATAGTAAGTTATGAGAGGCTGTGATGAAAATACCAAGATATTTGAAGGAGTGCTGGGACCATAGGAATTTGAATTTTTTTTCCCAGAAGGGATAGTAAGCTAGAGGGACAGTTGACTGGTAATATTAGAACATTTGCTGGTATTAATGTAGAGACTGGATAGTTTGTAGAACGATTGGAGTTCAGAGAGGAGATTAGGGATCGAAACTAGAGGGTTTGTTAAGAATAGTAGGGCATTGTCTGCATATAGACTGAGTTTAAAGTGATGTGATTCTTTTTGATATCCTTTAATGTTGTGATTATTCCTAATAGCTATTGCAAGGGGTTCTATGGCCAGAGCAAAGAAGAGGGGGGAAAGTGGACAGCCTTTTCTGATGCCTCTACTGAGGGGGAAGAATTCGGAATTACTTCCAGGGATTTTAATTCTGGTTTGGGGGAGGTGATATAGTGCATTAAAGCCGTGTATAAATTTTTCTGATATGCCAAATTTGGGTAATAAATGATTAAGATAAGACCAATTGACACTGTCAAAGGCCTTGTGGATGTCAAGGCTGAGTAAATACAGGGGACGAGAGTGAAGGTTGGCATCTTGGACAATGTTTGTAACTAATCTGATGTTGTCGGCAATTTGTCTGCCAGGGATAAAACCTGTTTGGTCCGTGTGGATCAGGGAAGTGATAACTGTAGCCAGTCTGTTTGCCAACATTCTGCCAAATAATTTAAGGTCATTATTAAGAACCGAGATGGGACGGAAGTTTTGGGGTAAGGTGTGGTCCTTTTGAGGTTTAGGAATTAGAGATAAGTTAGCTAGCAGCATATCCTCTGGGAAATGACCCCCGATAGGATGTGGTTGAACATCTTGGTGAGGCTAGGGGACAATAGGGAGGCAAATTTTTTATAATAAGTAGTTGTGAAGCCGTCTGGGCCTGGTGCTGTTGAGGTTTTGAGAGATTTTATTATGTCCACAGTATCTCAGCCTCAGTGCAGGGTTCACTTAGCGAAGAAGTTTGCTGCTGGTTACGTTTAGGAAGTTGTAAAGAGTTTAGCCAGCCTAAATCAGTAGGTTTTGGGTGAGTTTGGGGGCCAGAGAGGAGGTTTTGGTAGAAGGTGAAGATTTGGAGGACATCTTGGATGAGTTACTAAATTTCCTTTTTGATCTCGTTGTTTGTAAAGGTGAGGGGGTTTAGTGTCTTGGTTGAATTTTCTGGCAAACATTGCTGAGGATGAGTTGCCATGTAGTAGAAACTTGGCCTTAGAGAATCTTAATGATTTTTCAGTGTCCTCAGGCAATAATGAATTAAGAGCTTTGCTTTTGCTTTGAATGAGTTCAGTTAATTCTGGGGATATAGCATTATTAAGTTTGTTATAAAGCACATGAAGTTCTTTGGTCAGGCATTTAATCTCAGAGAGTTTAGCCTTGTTCTTAGCTGCAGCTATGCTAATTAAATGGCCTTTAAGAACCGCTTTGTGTGCGGCCCAAACAGAGGTAGGGAGGACCTCCTCAGTGGAGTTTCTGTTGAAGTATTCTTCTATATGTGAGGTGATGATTTGAACATTGGAGGGGTTTGAAAGAAGAGAATCATTGAGGCGCCAATTAAAGGGGGTGGGGGCCATACCAATATGGGAGGTTTCAAAGGCTACTATGTTATGATCTGGCCATGGGCAAGGAAGGATGTTAGTTTTGGAAGAGTTTGCTAGAAGGATAGGAGTGCAAAAAATATAGCCCAGTCTGGCATAGCAATCGTGAGGGTGAGAGTAGGGAGTGTATGCTCTGATTCCTATATTAAAAGAAAAAGATTCGCCCATGGGACTTTGAATGAGGTGTCCATGATGATCACAAGTAATTGAATAGAAGAGTATAAAAAATATATCAAATTTATTAGAATCATTGTCATACAATACAGGTCATGCATCTGGATGGTAATTCATAAGAACGGCAACATAACATAATGGTCCTAAAAACATAGCCAAGATAACATTGATCAGAGTAAAATGAATACAGATATACATAATACATCTCTAACCCGACGCATTTCGCGAGCTTTCCTCGCATCATCAGGGGCTGATGTGTATATCTGGTGTCTGTAACAACAGATAAAAAAGTAGATTCAAGTATAGGTTATGATTGGACAAAAATGCGAGGCCAGAACTAATGTTCCCATACTTACTTGTCAGGCAATTGGCTCCGGGGGCCGACCCCCGGCAGGGGTGGTCGGAAAGCATCTCCCACGGGAGCTGAAGGGACGAAGGTCACAGCATGGAGGACCATGGTCAGGCGTAGGGCAGGCACGGCAAGAAGATGGAAAAGAAAGAGAGATGGCTGGACCCAAATGTCACCCAGAGTCATTGCAGAGCTTGCTCACTGGAATAAATTGAATATGTATATATGCAAGTATGTAAACATACAAAAATGGATATAGCAAGAAGTGTCAGGAGGTATGCTCTGATGCAAGGGGTGCAGAGGTGTCCCACAATGCTAGAAAAGAAAAACAGAGAAGAAAAGGAAAAGAAAGGAGAGAAAGGAAAATAGAGAAAATAGAAAGAAAAGAAAAGAGAGCCAAAAGTGTTGCCCCCAAATTATGCAGGGTATATTCAAAAGATGAAAAGATGTATGAATGTGTGTGTGTGTGTGTATGTTTATATATATGTGTATGTGTATGTATATATATATGTATGTAGTAGGTGTAGCAATGGTTATGGTATCCTAAATAGCTCGTAATATAGCTTTATATGGTATACTCAGTATAAGAGATTATAAAAGTAGATATATATATATATATATATATATATATATATATATATATATATATATATATATATATATATATATATATATATATATATATATATATATATATATATAATCTCTCTCTCTCTCTCTCTCTATATATATATATATATATATATATATCTATATCTCTTAATTAATGGGTATCAAGATGTTATAAAAGTATAGTGATGTTGTACTAGAGTATATAAGAATATCCTGCAAGGCAAAAAAGAAAATCTGTGTGAGGTGAATTGGGAGAGTGTAATGGAAAGAGGGGTGATAAGGAAAGGACAGGAAAGGGGAGAGGAATGAGTGTGAATAAACACAGCAGGAAAAATAGGGCAAAAAGTGGTGTGAGAGAAGTGAATTAGGTAAAGGAGTGAAAGTATGTACGGATGACACTCCACATATTGGGTGGCTGGTAAGTGCATTGAAAGGATGATATGTAGTAAAATTATAGTGGTGAACATAATGCTTACCAATGTGCTCTCTGGTGGATGTGTAGAAAGAACCCAGCTGAGGAGGAAGTATGCCGTGCCGCAACCCCCGCCTAAATACCCGGACATCCGCCATATGCCTCCGCCCCTAACATCATGCGAATGGAAATAGGGGTAGGGGACCTTCCATGCGCCCGCCGGGTTTACGGCAAAGCGCACGGAGATCTCCGCCCCCCGCCTGGAGTGACAAATTGTGTGCCAGGAAGAAAGACACCGCTGAGTGCGGAAGTCTGTCACTGTGCACACGGCATGGTGCCGATGCACGTGGTGGCTCCGCCCCTCCTGGGGTGGAGAAGCGGAGACAGCAGGGGAATGTTATCCCCATTTGGTGCATCGCAGCTCCCGGAGACATGAACCGCCACCCCCAACCGAGGGGCGGACCCCCGGAGACCAAGTCCGCAAGCGAGAAAAGGAGTGACCAATATCCTAATGTAAAGGGGATAAAAAAAAGTGTATAACAGCAGGATCTGGGAGCAGCAACAGACTCAGGGCATTTATGGGTGTCTTCCACCCGAATTCAATAGAAAAAGAGAAGATGCTGACGACTGCTCTCTAACATGAGGTACCTCCATCCCTAATTTGCACATAAAGAGAAAAAGATTCTTATGAATTGCCATCCAGATGCATGACCTGTATTGTATGACAATGATTCTAATAAATTTGATATATTTTTTTATACTCTTCTGTTCAATTACTTGTGATCATCAAGGACACCTCATTCAAAGTCCCATGGGCGAATCTTTTTCTCTTTATGTGCAAATTAGGGATGGAGGTGCCTCATGTTAGGGAGCAGTCGTCAGCATCTTCTCTGATTCCTATATTATGTGCTCTCCAAGAGTCAATTAAATTTAATTTGCTAAGGTAACGGTTAATGGATTTGCTAAACGCTTTAGAGGAAGGGACTAATCTACTTCTGTCCAGAGCTGGATGGGCAGATAAATTGAAATCGCATCCAATAATCATATGAGGAGAGATGTAACGATCAAGTGTGTTAAAGAAGTTATTGAAAAATGTTGATTGAGCGTCATTAGGGGCGTATAGTGAAACTATTGTGACTGATTTTCTGTTAATACTGCCCTTTATTATAATGAATCTGCTTTCATCATCTTTGTGGATGATATGTGGCTCAAAAATTATATTATTTTTAATAAAGATTGCAACACCTCGGGATTTATTGGAGAAGGTAGTATAGTGTATTTGGTTGAATGACTTGTCAAAGTATTGAAGGTGATTGGTAGCGGAGAAGTGGGTTTCTTGCATCAGTATAATGTCAGCCCCCAATCTTTTGTATTGTTTAAAAGCTTTTTTCCTTTTATTGGGGGAGTTGAAATCTTGGACGTTGTGAGAAAAAATTTTAAGTACCATATTTAGAGAGAGGAGGGGTGCTAGTTGAGAAGGGGGAATTTAGTAGGGGCCACAGATGGGGGTCAGGTAAGAAAAACATGGCAGAATAGCGATATTCTGTGAAAACATTGATAAGGTGAAAGGAGCATAATAAAGCAATGTCAATATCCATGTTAAATAAATGTTCCATGTACCTCATAAAATGTAATCGAGTGAGAATAGTTATTCTGAAACAATCAAAGCTGTGCAGTTGTTTGAGTCTTCCAGAACATTTAAAATTAGCATAAGTTGCCTTAAGGACTAGAAAAACAGTAACTAGAACAAAAAACGTAAGGGGGTTGGAGGACTGTGAGTCGTCCAATCAATTGAACTCAATAGGACATACTCGTCCAGGTTCTGTCGGGGGAGAGCGCCGCAGCACTCCAATGGGAGGTGAAGCCGCAAACTCCACAGGCAGATTGGGGATCAAACCAGCGACGGCGGATAGGCCAGGCAAAAATAATAGTATTTAGTAATGATGAGAAAAAAAAAGGAAAAAAAAAATGTGCATGGTGATAAAAAAAAATTTACCGACTATCCATGTCAGGCTACCAAAAGGTAGAAAACAACAGTGTTAAACAGAAACAACCACAATATACCAGATATTGACATGGTAATATTTAGAGTTAAATGGGAAGCTAGAGTCAATATGGTGAAGTGTGTTAGGTATAAAAAGTCTCACAGATATTAGGAGTGATGTCTTCAGGTGAATGGTTGAGCAGTTTGTGGGACATCTGCTTTCTTCACCCCGGAAAGGGCAGAAAGTTTTGGATCAGAAGAACCAAGGGATTAGTAACCTGTGAGGGGAGAAATTTAAGGGTTATACCTGGAAAAAAAAGGATTATTAGTGTGAGGTAGGAATGGGGTTGGGACTCTGCTTCATGCCTCAGATTCAAGGAAGTCCGCATTTTTAGCATTTTGGAGAGTGGTAGAGAGAAGGTGACGGTATGGGTTAACAGAACTCTGTCCGTCTAGATGTAAGAGGGGAAACCTCTTATTTGGTCATTTGAAGCAGGTTGAAGTGACTATACAACACGGTCTTGAGGTGAGAGTTGTCGCCATCTTCTCTGTTCCCTGGAATTTCGTCTGGAGGGTGTAGACCAGTCTGGAGGGTGTAGATGATCTGGGGGTTACAGGGAGACGTTGAGAGGGTTGTGGTTCCAGCAGTCCTAGTTTGATTAGTAAATCTTTTCCTCCAATAACATTATAAACCGTGTATGTCGAACCATGTCATAAATGACGGATAAGCTAGCATCCAGGTCAGCCTTAGATAGGGGCTGGTTGTACTCAGTTTTTAGAAGCAGATTGTGTGGAAGTGCTGGAGGCCGCGTGGTGGCCGGCGCCATTTTGGGTCATCTTCTTAGCTGCACTTGGTTTTTCCAAGCTCAATAAAAAGTTTGTCAGGTTGTGTGTGAAGCGGCGAGATCGCTTCTTTTTGTGCGCTGGCATGCACCGGGATGTCCCGCAGGGGTGATCGTGTGAATCAGGCGTATTGTGTGTGGAAATAGCCCCGGGGAACTTGCCTGGCCTTCCTTGTCAGACGGAGCTCAGCAGCGTCCGTCCCGCATCGTGCCGCGCATGCGCCCCCAGTTTCAGTTTTTCTATTCTTGCTGAACATAATGTATGATGATAACAAGAATGAAATATACTTTTGTCTTGATTAGGTAAACGGATAACTTTAGACTGGATATGTAAACATGATGACAGATCTAATTGTTCTAATTTAGAATTTTCATTGTTAAATGCAAAATCTGTATACTGTAATTTATAGTATAATAATTGTGTATTGCTGACAGGTAATCCCAAGACAGTGATTGGAACCAACATTTGTTCTTTCCCTGCTATTGGAATCATAGAAGAACTATAACATACATCCTGTTTGCATCCTATCCATTTATTTACCCATAAATCTGTATGATTTATAGCATATACATATTCTTTGGGTAAATTCTGTAAAATGCCAAGAGGCGTTATTCCACTCTGAAATGCTTACGCAATTATTTTAAAATTGGTGGAATATTCAGTCTGGATCTCTAAGCATGCTCTGGCTATATGAGAATGTTGTTCACTTGTCATTAAATCAAGAGTAATATTTTGACAATGTAAAATAGATGGACCCATTATATTAGCTGTTTTAATAACCATATTTTCTAATATTTCATTTAAATGTCTTTCTATTTTAATACCGTTACTCCTCACTAAACCAGCTGTTTCAAGATCAGACTTTAAAGTATTAATATCCATACTGTTTGTTACACTCCCAATTGTGCCAATCCCTCCTAAAATACCTTCAACAATACCACGCTTATTTCTGTTAGGATTTCTACTATTCCAAACCATCTTTGAAGTTTTTTGAAGTTTTCCATTCTGAAACCTTAAAATTCCACAATATAATGACAAAGTTTCCATTTCTCAAAAGAGTTTTGGATTGGAAATGAATAATCTGAAATGGATTAGCAGAAATGCTTCTCTTATTAATACATGGAGTTTTCCTTGAAGACATTACAACACTTGCCTTAGCACATTTCCCCGGATAATTTCCTATTGATATGCAACATTCATATATACCAGTATCATTCAAAGATACCCTCATTTGTTGATAAACAAATGTATTATTGATCAAATTCACACTACCAAAAATTCCTTTATGAATTATAATAGTAGAACCGTGAAGAAAACTACCCAAAAATTCACCATTCCTTTTCCAAGTTAACAATGAATTTTGAGGTAAATATATTTCTGTATTACATATCAAATGCAAACTATCTTTATCTTCAATAATTTTCAAAGATTGTAGAAATATATTAATTTCTGGTAAACTCATATCAACCACAGAAATACTAATTTTAACCCTTATTTGAGCTAACTTTCTTTTTACTTTAAAATCCCATGTTCTTACAACGTCCTCTTTTTCATCTCCTATTATATTTGAATGTTCTGGATCTAATATTTTTACAAAACTTTGTAATAGGTAATATTGCTCTGATGAGTAAAGTAGTTTCCCAGACCTTATGTTATTAGTAACATCTCCAGACCAAATTGTTGAATTATTGCCTTTTTCAAATACTGACCAGAAATTCCTTCCCAAAATATTACGTTCAAAAGTTCCGGTTCTGTTTAACCTATTAGATCCTTGCATTTTAACAATTTGTTTTAGATTCTATTTTAAAGTTGACTTCAACATTATTACTATGAATGAAATATAATTCCATACAGCAATCATATCCCGGTCCTACACATACATATCCAAACAAATCTTCAGCTGTATTAATATTAACATATCTAGAATTATTTCTGTCATTTTGTATTAAGATCAATATCTTTAACACTATTGTCCTCTGTATTGATATCGATGTCTAGATCTCCTTTTTGTTTCTGAATAATGTAATGACTTTGTTGTGTAAATCTTTAATCCTGGTAACCTCTGCATAGCTGGAACAGTTTGTGATATACAGTCAGGTCCATAAATATTGGGACATCAACACAATTCTAATCTTTTTGGCTCTATACACCACCACAATGGATTTGAAATGAAACAAACAAGATGCGCTTTAACTGCAGACTTTCAACTTTAATTTCAGTGTATTTACATCCAAAACAGGTGAACAGTGTAGGAATTACAACAGTTTTTGTATATGTGCCTTCCACTTTTTAAGGGACCAAAAGTAATGGGACAGTTGGCTGCTCAGCTGTTCCATGGCCAGGTGTGTGTTATTCCTTCATTATACCATTTACAAGGAACAGATAAAAGGTCCAGAGTTCATTTCAAGTGTGCTATTTGCATTTGGAATCTGTTGCTGTCAACTCTCAATATGAGATCCAAAGAGCTGTCACTATCGGTGAAGCAAGCCATCAGGCTGAAAAAAACAAAAAAGAAACCCATCAGAGAGATAGCAAAAACATTAGGTGTGGCCAAATCAACTGTTTGGAACATCCTTAAAGACCGCACCGGTGAGCTCAGCAACACCAAAAGACCCAGAAGACCATGGAAAACAACTGTGGTGGATGACCAAAGAATTCTTTCCCTGGGGAAGAAAACACCCTTCACAACAGTTGGCCAGATCAAGAACACTCTCCAGGAGGTAGGTGTATGTGTGTCAAAGTCAACAATCAAGAGAAGACTTCACCAGAGTAAATACAGAGGGTTCACCACAAGATGTAAACCATTGGTGAGCCTCAAAAACAGGAAGGACAGATTAGAGTTTGCCAAGCAACATCTAAAAAAGCCTTTACAGTTCTGGAACAACATCCTATGGACAGATGAGACCAAGATCAACTTGTACCAGTGTGATGGGAAGAGAAGAGTATGGAGAAGGAAAGGAACTGTTCATGATCCAAAGCATACCACCTTATCAGTGAAGCGTCGTAGTGTCATGGCGTAGGCATGTATGGCCGTCAATGGAACTGGTTCTTTTGTATTGATGATGTGACTGCTGACAAAAGCAGCAGGATGAATTCTGAAGTGTTTTGGGCACTATTATCTGCTCATATTCAGCAAAATGCTTCAGAACTCATTGGACGGCGCTTCACAGTGCAGGTGGACAATGACCCGAAGCATACTGCGAAAGAAACCAAAGTTTTTAAGGGAAAGAAGTGGAATGTTTTTCAATGGCCAAGTCAATCACCTGACCTGAATCCAATTGAGCATGAATTTAACTTGCTGAAGACAAAACTGAAGGGAAAGTGCCCCAAGAACAAGTAGGAACTGAAGACAGTTGCAGTAGTTGACCTGGCAAAGCATCACCAGGGATGAAACCCAGCGTCTGGTGATGTCTGTGTTCCAGACTTCAGGCTGTAATTGACAGCAAAGGATTTGCAACCAAGTATTAAAAAGTGAAAGTTTGATGGATGATTAAGCTGTCCCATTACTTTTGGTCCCTTAAAAAGTGGGAGGCACATATACAAACCGTTGTAATTCCTACACCGTTCACCTGATTTGGATGTAAATACCCTCAAATTAAAGCTGGAAGTCTGCAGTTAAAGCACATCTGGTTTCATTTCAAATCCATTGTGGTGGTGTAAAAAGATTAGAATTGTCGATGTCCCAATATTTATGGACCTGACTGTATTTTACCACAGTTAAAATTGTCACTAGAAAAAAGATGAATCCTGTGATGATAAATCTTTAAAACTTTTTTCTTTTGTTGAACTGACATCTTTTCTTTTTGGAATCCATGATTCCTCCTGGTTAGATTTTATAACTCATTCCTGAAAAAAAGGAATGCAGCATCATTATCTCAGCATATACAATTTGTTGTACCCACATTTTTTATTGTCTACATGCATTTTTCACTAAATTGAGGTCTTTGAACTAGTACCATTACCCCTTGAGCATCCAAGATTTCAAATGGACCTTCCCAATTATTTTGCCACGGTCCTCTTCTCCTGAAACTTTTTATCATGAGTTGACCTCCTTTCTCAAACTTAGAAATATGAGGTAGAAGGATGCTGACGTGATCCGCACGTGATAGGGGAGGGGCCTGACAGCGCCTGTGAGTGTATGGAGGAGGCTCCGATGAACCAGCGGGAGCTGAGCGAACTAGAGACTGCTGAGCCCCAGCCCATGAATGCCCCTGATAACCGCAAATTAGGTGCGACGGACCAGAGCGGGCTGATGGGTGTACAAGAGCCGAGCGGAGAAGTGCACCGTGAGCCCGCCTGGACCGGCTCGAGCCTGATACCCCTCCTCCCCCTCCGCCATCCCTGAAAAACCCACGACCTAGGACTGGATGGGAGACGGAAGCATAGCGGTAGCTGCTTGAGAACTGGGGGGACTGATGAATGAGCGGACCGGGACGCTCCTGGAGCCACACATCTGAATCGGAAGCATCCGGTGTAGGAGTGAGAGCCCCACCGGAGGATTAGCGACAAACGACTGGATGGTGTAGTGGTGACTCATCACCCCCCCCCCCAGGTAAATGACTCCTGAACTGTCATTTGTTTAATGCTCAGCCTGCGGGACACAACATATGTATTTTAACAAACATATAAGGAAGGAATTTGGTGTTGGGCTGAGTGCCACATTATGAATTGTTTTACTGAAAACGCCGAGAGAAGATAAAGTGCTAGAACTTGTTTTTCTTCCATGTCCCTTGCTCACCTGGGACATACAAAAAAATTATATTCTAGAGGTTATGGTAAAGAGCTAGGACTGTGTTTGGGGTATACCTGCCGCTTAGATATACCTCTACTGGTGTCTCCCCTTGGTCTCCATATGAAAAGCGGAATGGAGATGCATGTGGTCACATTGTAGACACAGATTTTTTTTTTTTTTTTTCTTCCCTTTTCAACCTTTTGAAAGCCGAAAGGCTGGGAGGAAGGGGCACAAGGACTGTGTCTTAAAGAATATATCCCCTCAATTAGCTCCGGGTAAAGCCACACTTCTCCTAGGGTCCTCACTTATGAGGAGACCATTTTGGGGAGAAAAAACATAATAAAAGTGAAATATGAGAGGCCGGACTCAAAGATCAACGGGACCCCAAAAGAGTTGAAACTCAAGTAAGATCCAGAAATATTTAACAAAAGTGAGCCCCAAAAGCCCAGGAGTGGAAAAAAGCAACAAGGAACTAAAGAGAAGAAGAAAGTCGGTGAAACAGAAGGGGGACCAAGGGGATAAAATCAGAGATAGTACTGAAGTGGAAAAGGAACCTGAGGCAAGTAATATGGAAGAACAAAGGAACACATCTCAAATGCCAACTAGAATGGAAATGTAAGGACGGACATGGGCCACCTACTGAGGAGAGTAGAAGAAGCAGAGGAATAAACAGGAAAACAAGTGCAAGAAATATCAGTTAAAAACACAAGTAAAAAACTGCAAAAATACCACAGGGATATCCTATATAAGCTTGAAGACCAAGAAAATCAAAATAGACGTCAAAACCTGAGGGTAATAGCACTACCTGAACAGAACGGGGAAGATCTGGAGAAAAAAATGAGAAAAAATTTAACCCAGTCCTTGGTAGAGGTGAAGGAGAGGAGTTAAAGATCGACCGTGTGCATAGGGTCAGAAAACCCCCAGGCCTGAAAGATGTACTCCGAGACGTTATCGTCAAATTCCACCAGTACAAGGACAAAGCTAAAATGTGGAGTAAATAAATATATATGGAAGCAGCGCTCGCAATATAAATAAGTGCAACAAAAACCCTGTTACAGCTGCTGGATACAAGTGCTATAACCTGGCATAGATATACAGAAAAAAACAGCGCTGGCAACTGGCACAATATAAGTATGAATGTAGCTACAAGTGGATAATATCACTATATACCGTATTTATCGGTGTATAACACGCACTTTTTTCCCCTTAAAATCAGGGGAAAATCGCGGGTGCGTGTTATACGCCGATCCCCTGCGATCCCCCGCTGACTGAGCGATCGCCGTCCGTGATTTGAAAATGGCGCCGCCGGCGTCGAAATACAGAGCCGGTCCTCAGCTCTTCTCGCCCACTTTCGGCTTCACTCGAGCGCCGCCCGAACCTAGCCGAGTGTACTCGGCTAGGTTCGGCTAGCTCCGCTCAGTCACGCCCATCCCGGGCGGGACTACGAGTGGAGCCGAAAGTGAACGAGAGCCGCTGAGAAGAGCCGAGGACCGACTCTGTGTATTTTGGCGCCGGCGGCGCCATTTTCAAACTGCAGTGACAACGAAAAGTCACTGCAGTTTAACTGCAGACTGAGCAAGGCTGCAAATGGACACAGAAAGCTGCAGATCAGCACTGACAAAGCTGCAAGGCTGCAAATGGACACTGATAAGGCTGCAAATGACGACAAGGCTGCTGACTGCAAGGCTGCAAATGACACCAAGGCTGCTGACTGCAAGGCTGCAAATGACTGCAAGGCTGCAAATGACACTGGACAAGCATGCAGATGGACGCTGTGCAAGGCTGCATTGATGGGCATTTAAATGTAATTTTTTTCCTTAAAACATTTTTTCCTTATAATTCCCTCCTAAACTTGGTGCGTGTTATACGCCGATAAATATGGTATATATGTGACTAGACAAATTGCATTTAGTGAAAAAACAAATATATAGTGAAAAAATTGTAGTGTTTCTGTTTGGAAACAGAAACCATGAGCAATCAAAAAAAATGTATATACCTCAACCTATAACCTAGTGAAAAAAATTGTATTGTTTGCTCATGGTTTGTTTCCAATCAAAAAATGTATATACCTCAACATATAGCAATGTGGATAAGTATATTGAGGAACCCAATGTGAATAAATATTGAAATAAGTTCAGGATGGATATAAACGTTCCTTCAGACAAAAACCCAATAAGCAATGATGGCAGACTTCCAGCTCCTCATCCAAGGGATTGCGCTACTCACAAAATGAAGATTGCAAACAGGCATTTAGAGTTGGTCTGTGAATGCCGCTATGTTAGCGTGCGCTCCACCGACAACAGGAAACAGCGTCACTGGTTGCAGACGTGAGCCGGATATTGCGTTGACGCGTTACGCCCCTCCAGGGCGTCATCAAAGACAACAGCCCTGTTTGCAATCTTCATTTTGTGAGTAGCGCTATTATGCGCAATTGATCCCTTACCCCACAGTATTACACCATATCCTATTTTGTTTTTTGGGTGGAATGTGATGCCCGCGGCTCCCAAGGTTATATCCTAGTGATAGCAGCCCAAGCTTCACCCCATCCTCTTGACTGTATGCAATCCCTTGGATGAGGAGCTGGAAGTCTGCCATCATTGCTTATTGGGTTTTTGTCTGAAGGAACGTTTATATCCATCCTGAACTTATTTCAATATTCACATTGGGTTCCTCAATATGCTTATCCACATTGCTATATGTTGAGGTATATACATTTTTTGATTGGAAACAAACCATGAGCAAACAATACAATTTTTTCACTATATATTTGTTTTTTCACTAAATGCAATTTGTCCAGATATATATATATATAGAGTAATTTTATCCACTTGTAGCTACATTCATACTTATACTGTGCCAGTGCTGTTTTTTTCTGTATATAAAATTTGGAGTAAACTCATAGGAATGTCCCCATTGCAGTATGAGAGGGCGGACCTCCTCCAAGTGTTTATGGACTTATCAGCAGGAACCTTGGCATGAAGGCGACAATTAAAACCTCTATTGGAACAATTGAGAGAGACCAACATCAAATACAGCTGGGGGTTCCCAGCAGCATTAATGGTCCACAAGGAGGGAAGAACAGTGAGACTAAAGTTTATGGAAGAGCTGCAAGATTTCTGCAAAAAATTAGACATCCCAGTTCCAAAGGTCCCCAGTGGAGGGGGGGGGGGGGGCTGGGGGAATTTGGGATAGTGGGATGGAGGTTACAACAACCTAGACCTTGCAGAGTATGGCCTCAGACATGGGTACTGAGTCCACCTTTGGGAATACAGTGGGCACCTAATATGATAACAATTAATTTTTTGACTTAGTGTCAGAGGGTTAAATATGCCAGCTAAGATGCAAAATCCTGAAAGAGATTGAGCACTATGGGGCCGGGGTGTTTTTTTTCCAGGAGACTCGCCTGTCACATGAAACAAGTCAAACTGTACTCCCCACAGTACGCTGTGTGGTACTATGGTGATTCGATGACAAATCAAAGGGGGTAGCAATTAGAGAGGTCAGTTTCTCTCTGGAGGACAGATTATGTGACCCAGAGGGAAGGTTCCTTTTTATCAAAGGGAAGTTATGGGGAATGGAGTATTCCTAGGCGAAACCCTGAGAAAATTATGGGAGTTGAAGGAAGGGTGATCATTGCTGGAGATTTGAATTTTTGTATGGACCCTGAACAAGATAGTACTGTACGTCCCATGCACAGGGGATGAGAAATATTCAATTAAAAGCGATAAGGCACCAATTGTACCAACTTCAGCTGGTGGATACGTGGAGAATTCAACAACCCAAGTCATGGGATTTTACGTTCTATTCTCCTGTGCATGGGACATAAACGGGGATCGACTATTGGTTGATCGAACATAGGATGTTGGATCTGGTGATCTATACAAATATAGAAATAACATCATTATCGGACCACGCCCCTATGACCATGAAAATTAAAAACCCAGAAGTACAGAAACAACCATACTCAAGGAAGTTCAATAAGGATCTCCTAGATAAACAAGAGGAGGAAACATTAAAAAAGGAGTTAGAACAATTTTTTCTCTTTAATGATACAGGTGAGATCGCAGAGAATACCTTGTGGGAGGCCCATAAAGCCTATATTAGGGGGATCTTGATATAAATGGGAGCAAGGGAAAAAAAGGAGAGGAGTAAGAAGAGGGAGAAACTAATTGAGGACATTTTTATACTAGAACAAGGCCAAAAAAAGAATAACAAAAGGCGAGACTTTATTGCAGCATGAATTGGTATTGAAAAGAGATGAACCAAAGGATCTCTTAGAGCTGGAAATGAGGTTAACCTTTAGCAGAATTGCGATAGAAATATACCAATGGGGGAATAAAAACAGTAAGACTTTAGCAAGCATGCTGAGGAAAAAAAGATCAATAAACTTCACAGAGAAAATTCTAAATAAAAAAGGGGAAATGGTATATAATACAAAAGATTATTGTGAGTGTGTTTCGAGATTTTTATGATCATTTGTATTCGGTCAAGCAGGAGGGGGGACAAGGACAACAGGAGGCCCGTAAAAAAGAAATTAAGGAATATATACAAAAAGCTAACTTTCCCCGGTTACCAGAGGAAATAGCACTAGCACTCAAGAGTCCAATAACAAAAGAGAAGATAAACCAGGTGTTAAGAGTCACCAATTGGGAAAAGTCCGGGGCCAGATGGCTTTTCGATGGAGTACCTAAAAAAATTCAAAGAAATATTATCTCCAAGGCTTTGCACATATTTTAATGGGCTGGGAGTGAGGTACCAGATGAGTAAGGAAGCTTCAATGGCCACAATAACAATGATCCTCAAAGAGGGTAAAGAGAGCACACTGTGCTCAAGCTATAGGCCGATATCACTACTGAACACCGATACCAAGGTGTTTGCAAAAGTGCTTGCAACAAGAATGAGAGAGTTAATGCCGGAACTTGTCCACCCCGGCCAGGTGGGTTTCGTACCTAAAAGGGAGGGGAAGGACAATGGGGTAAGAACGCTATTGCTGCTCCAGAAAATGAGGGGAGAACTGCCAGTTTACTCCTGTCGATTGACGCTGAAAAAGCCTTCGACAGTGTAGACTGGGGGTTCATGATGGGATCTTTGGAAGGTATTGGGATAGGCCCAAGGATGATGGATTGGATACTGGTGCTTTATAAGAGTCCCAGGGCAGCCATAAAGGTAAATGGAATATTGTCAACCCCCTTTAGGATGTATAACAGTATGCGACAGGGTTGTCCTCTGTCACTGCTGTTTTAATTGTGCTGGCGTTGGAACCACTCTTGGCGATGGTGAGGGGAAACGTCGATATAGGGGGGATAGAGATAGGAGACACATAAATTGGCTGCATTTGCGGACAATATTATATTCTATGTCTCTAATCCCCGTATCTCTTTGCCCAACCTATTGAAAGTTCTAAAGGAATATGGTGATTTATCCAACTTTAAGATTAACCCAAGTAAATCGGAGGTATTAAATATTAACATTAACTTAAAAGAAGAACATAGCCTCCAGCAGGAATTCCTGTTCCCCTGGAGGAAGACTGGAATAAAGTACTTGGGGATAAAATTAACAGCATCCTTTGGGAAAATTTACCAGGCAAACTATTTTTTTTTTTTTTGGGAGGAATTAAAAGCAGAAACAATAGCAGAATGTCCCTTGTCCTGGATTGGCCAGGTAAATGCCCTGAAAATGATTCTTACCCAAAATTTTGTATAAATTTCAGATGCTTCCCATTTACATACCCCCAGCATATTTTAGAGTGATTAAAAGTTTAATATTAAAACTAATTTGCAAAATATGAAACCCAGGATTTCTCTCGCGATGTTACAGAGGGGGAAAGGCCAGGGTGGATTAAGTGTACCAGATTTCAAAAAGTACTACGAAGCGGTGGTTTTAACACGTATGGTGGAATGGGCTAAATTAAAGAGTAAGAAAAGATGGGAAAAATAGAGTACACTACGGCGGACACAAATTTAGGGAGGAATATATGGACACCACCACAACACAGGACAACTCTGGGTAAATACACTTATTTTGACCAAAAACGTTATGAAGGTATGGGATCGGTTGCAAAAACAGAATATAAATCCCCACTAATGGCACTAAAAGAGAATAATTATTTTGCACCAGGTAAAAGTTCGATAGGGGGAAACTGGATTAGAAAAGATAATGCACAATTGCGACACATAGGGGGAAAATTTGCTCACTACAAGAGTTTAAAAATGAAAAAAATTTTTTAAATGAATGGCGGTACTTTCAGCTCAAGCACTTTATGGCACTGCCACACCTGATGAGAGGAGGGGGGAAGACTTGACAGCAATGGAGCGATTATGTGACACGGAAACGGTGCGGGGTGGTATTTTGTGGATATATAAAATTCTCCCGGAGGGAAAGGAGTTGGAAGTCCCGATGTATATAAAAAATTGGGAGAGGGAAATAGGACAACGGGGGAAGAATCAAGAGATTGGGAAAATTTTGAGACTGGTACATTGATCATCTGTTAACACCAGAATGATGGAAATGAATAATAAATGTTTAGGTGGTATAGGACCCCGGACATAGTAGGAAAATACCAAAAAGGGGCTAACAATGGAATGCTGGAGGGGATGTAAACAAATAGGATTTATGGCCCATATCTGGTGGAGTTGCCCTAAGATCAAAACCTATTGGAAGGAAATACTACGATATATAAAGGAGATCACCAGTATTGAGCTGTCCGAGGACCCTTAGATATGTTTATTCCATGGGGTTGATACCCCAACAAAAGAATACAGAAACTCAATGCTGATGCATCTGATTAATGCAGCTAAGAGCCTGATCCCAAAAAAATGGAATGAAGTGGATAGCCCAAAAATAAGTGAATGGTTTGATAAAATAGATGAAATACATAGTATGGAAGGACTTAGATTCTCTGAAGGAGGGAGAGATGGTTTCAACAAAAGGTGGGGAAAAGTGGAAAATATTCAAACTAAGGAATATAGTGAGGCAAGAAGGTTATAGGGATTGGGGGGGGAGGGGTAATAAGGTATGGTAAATTTAGAGGAGGAATTGGGTGGGAAGAAGGAGCATAGTATTGTAATTAAATTGTTTGTTACCCCTGTTGTGAAGGTAGAGGTAAAGGATGTTTTTGTTTTCTTCTTTTTTGTATATGAAAAATTTTGATAAAGATTTATAAAAAGAAAAAAAAAGCAAACTCCCAAAAAAAAATGTGAGGGACCATTTTTTTGCATACAAGTAGCTGCATGTGGCAAAATACTGTTCAAATTGTCCTGTATCATCTATAACCATCTTGTTTCCTCTATTGATGAAACAAAAACCCAATGTCAGAAATGTGAATCACTGCTCAAAATCAAACAGGCAATTATTTTCCTCTGATCCTGTAACATTTCTAACATTTTCAAAAGGATACTTTGTAACTGAAAAAAAACTGTACCTGCAGACTGTGAATGATATGATACATGAAATCTCTGTTCTATTCCCAAGATTTTAAACATTACCTGCATGATTTTACCTGTAAAATGGGATCCTCTGTCACTACTGAAATTTGTTGGTATACCCCAAACTGGAAAAACATGAATAATCAACATCCTAGTAGTTATCAGAACATCATCTTTAGTGAATCCCACCTGTAGGTGTTTTGGTATAACATGACGCGAAAACCCATTTAAGTCATGACACAAGATCCAGTTTTCACAAACAAAGAAAGATCTTAGACACCAGGAGAAGAATCACAAACAAAATCACAACATTAATTGAACCATATTTCAGGTTGAATCACTAATTCTCCATACAAAGCTGCTTCCTCAGCTAATGTGTCTGCTGTTTTATTGCCTACAGCTGGCTCACTATTGTCTTAAACAAAATGTATACCATTGCTAATTGAGTACAAAGCTGTTAATTACCCCCCTTTTCAGGTGAACTAAACCTCTCAATGTTCCACCTGAACAAAACAAAAATAAAAAACATCATAACAAGGAAAAATAAATATAATCCAGAGGATTATCCTTGAAAATACTAAAAATATATTGGTCCTCTATAATATGCCATACATAAAAACCAAATATCTGAACCTCACATCATAACCTTATTCATAGTAAAGAAACATTAACCGGAAGATTCTTACCAGCCATGCAATACATTTAAGGACTGATATCTTTTCTGTCTTAATGGACTGTTTTCAGTTTGTAATCTCTGCATTTGGGTCTTAAAAGGGAAATAAGTTTGATTTATTATGGCCGCTATACTTCAAATTACTACACCAGCACACAGAATACACTTCATAACGCCTTGGCATAATTTTCGGATAATACAACCTCTTTTGCATATCATTATTAGCCATCAAACAAAATCTGGCTATGTAACCCTCTTGTTTGAAAACAAAACATTTAAGAGTTGCTCTTTTTGCATAAACCTTTCTCTGAGCATATGGCGATGAAAACATTTCTGTTTAATATTACTATTATTCAAATCAACAGACTTCACGCTTTCATTGAGGAAATATTAACAATTGACTCATCAGAAGTCTCCATTGTTTCAATTCCTGAATCAACATCATTAACCCTCACATCTGACTTCCCTATATGTCCAAGAGCCTCAATCTGTGCTAAACACTGAGCATGTGCGGAAGACTGAGCTTCCAGTATTTGCTTCCTAAGTAAACTTATAATATTCTCATTTTCAACTTCTTTGAGTCAAAAAGGCAATACAATTTACTTTTTCTTTAAACAATTCCAATAGTGCATTCATTTTCTGTTCCAATTCACGCTAGTCAGTAATTGTTCAATATATAAATTTTCCTGTGTTTGCGTAATTTCTGAAACACTTTGACTTCCTGACTGATTCACTACACAAATCATATGATCTTCTGGTATATCAAAAACCATTGTATTAAAAACCGTAACTAGCTTCATTACATTATGTAATTTTTTCTTTGTTTTAGCTAATGAGGCTCTAACCTTATCAATTTCAAACATTGTTCATACATTGACTTCCATAAAACAATGTCAGAGACCTGTTTCGCTAAACCTTTAACCACTTGACGACCGCCTCATGCTAATATACGTCAGCAGAATGGCATGGGCAGGCAAAATCACGTACCTGATACGTGATTGCCTTCCCGCGGGCGGGGGGTCCGATCGGACCCCCCCCGGTGCCTGAGGCGGTCGCCTTTGGTCTGGCAGCGATCAGAGATGAGGGGGAGGCCATCCGATCATGCCCCCCCCCCTCGCGATCGCTCCCAGCCAATGAGATTCTTCCCCTGTCTCTGTGTAGTACACAGAGGCAGGGGATGTGATGTCATCTCTCCTCGGCTCGGCAGTTTCCGTTCCGGCGCCGAGGAGAGAAGACATCAATGTGAGTGCACAACACACACACATCACAGTAGAACATGCCAGGCACACATAACACCCCCCGATCCCCCCCCCCCAATCACCCCCTAATCACCCCTCCCCCCCGTCACACTGACACCAAGCAGTTTTGTTTTTTTTTTCTGATTACTGCATGATGTCAGTTTGTGACAGTTACTGTGGTAGGGCAGTTAGTATTAGCCCCCTGTAGGTCTAGGGTACCCCCCTAATAAAGTTTTAAACCCTTGTTCACCCCCTGTCGCCAGTGTCGCTAAGCGATCATTTTTCTGATCGCTGTATTAGTGTCACTGGTGACGCTAGTTAGGGACGTAAATATTTAGGTTCAGCGTTTTATAGCGTCAGGGACCCCCATATACTATCTTATAAATGTTTTAACCCCTTGATTGCCCCCTAGTCAACCCTTTCACCACTGATCACTGTATAACCGTTACGGGTGACGCTGGTTAGTTTGTTTATTTTTTATAGTATCAGGGCACCCGCCGTTTATTACTTAATAAAGGTTTAGCCCCCTGATCGCCCGGAGGTGATATGCGTCGCCCCAGGCAGTGTCAGATTAGCGCCACTACCGCTAACACTCACGCACGCAGCATACGCCTCCTTAAGTGGTATAGTATCTGAACGCATCAATATCTGATCCAATCAGATCTATACTAGCGTCCCCAGCAGTTTAGGGTTCCCAAAAACGCAGTGTTAGCGGGATCAGCCCAAATACCTGCTAGCACCTGCGTTTTGCCCCTCCGCCCGGCCCAGCCCACCCAAGTGCAGTATTGATCGATCACTGTCACTTACAAAACACTAAACGCATAACTGCAGCGTTCGCAGAGTCAGGGCTGATCTCTGCGATCGCTAACAGTTTTTTCCGTAGCGTTTTGGTGAACTGGCAAGCACCAGTGGCCTAGTACACCCCGGTCGTAGTCAAACTAGCACTGCAGTAACACTTGGTGACGTGGCGAGTCCCATAAGTGCAGTTCAAGCTGGTGAGGTGGCAAGCACAAGTAGTGTCCCGCTGCCACCAAGAAGAAGACAAACACAGGCCCGTCGTGCCCATAGTGCCATTCCTAATTGAGAACCCACCATTTCTGCAGCGCCCGTACGTCCCCCATTCACATCCCCAACCAAATGCAGTCAGCTGCATGAGAGGCATTTTCTTTATGTCCTCCTGAGTACCCCTACCCAACGAACCCCCCCAAAAAAGATGTGTCTGCCGCAAGCGCGGATATAGGCGTGACACCCGCTATTATTGTCCCTCCTGTCCTGACAATCCTGGTCTTTGCATTGGTGAATGTTTTGAACGCTACCATTCACTAGTTGAGTATTAGCGTAGAGTACAGCATTGCACCGACTAGGCACACTTTCACAGGGTCTCCCAAGATGCCATCGCATTTTGAGAGACCTGAACCTGGAACCGGTTACAGTTATAAAAGTTAGTTACAAAAAAAGTGTAAAAATATATATATATATATATATATATATATATATATATATATATAAAATAAAAAAAAAATAGTTGTAGTTTTATTCTCTCTCTCTATTCGCTCTCTATTGTTCTGCTCTTTTTTACTGTATTCTATTCTGCAATGTTTTATTGTTGTTATGTTTTATCATGTTTGCTTTTCAGGTATGCAATTTTTTATACTTTACCGTTTACTGTGTTTTATTGTTAACAATTTTTTTGTCTTCAGGTACGCCATTCACAACTTTGAGTGGTTATACCAGAATGATGACTGCAGGTTTAGGTATCATCTTGGTATCATTCTTTACAGCCAGCGGTCGGCTTTCATGTAAAAGCAATCCTAGCGGCTAATTAGCCTCTAGGCTGCTTTTACAAGCAGTTAGAGGGAATGCCCCCCCCACCGTCTTCCGTGTTTTTCTCTGGCTCTCCTGTCTTAACAGGGAGCCTGAGAATGCAGCTGGTGATTCAGCCAGCTGACCATAGAGCTGATCAGAGACCAGAGTGGCTCCAAACATCTCTATGGCCTAAGAAACCGGAAGCTACGAGCATTTCATGACTTAGATTTCGCCGGATGTAAACAGCGCCATTGGGAAAGCATTTTATCACACCGATCTTGGTGTGGTCAGATGCTTTGAGGGCAGAGGAGAGATCTAGGGTCTAATAGACCCCAATTTTTTCAAAAAAGAGTACCTGTCACTACCTATTGCTATCATAGGGGATATTTACATTCCCTGAGATAATAAAAATGATTAAAAAAAAAATGAAAGGAACAGTTTAAAAATAAGATAAAAAAGCCAAGAATAATAAAAAAAAACAAAACAAAAAAAACACCCCTGTCCCCCCCTGCTCTCGCGCAAAGGCAAACGCAAGCGTCGGTCTGGCGTCAAATGTAAACAGCAATTGCACCATGCATGTGAGGTTTCACCGCAAACGTCAGATCGAGGGCAGTAATTTTAGCAGTAGACCTCCTCTGTAAATCTAAAGTGGTAACCTGTAAAGGCTTTTAAAAATGTATTTAGTTTGTTGCCACTGCACGTTTGTGCGCAATTTTAAAGCATGTCATGTTTGGTATCCATGTACTCGGCCTAAGATCATCTTTTTTTATTTCATCAAACATTTGGGCAATATAGTGTGTTTTAGTGCATTAAAATTTTAAAAAGTGTGTTTTTTCCCCAAAAAATGCGTTTGAAAAATCGTGTTGCAAATACTGTGTGAAAAAAAAAATTAAACACCCACCATTTTAATCTGTAGGGCATTTGCTTTAAAAAAATATATAATGTTTGGGGGTTCAAAGTAATTTTCTTGCAAAAAAAAAAAAATTTTCATGTAAACAAAAAGTGTCAGAAAGGGCTTTGTCTTCAAGTGGTTAGAAGAGTGGGTGATGTGTGACATAAGCTTCTAAATGTTGTGCATAAAATACCAGGGCAGTTCAACCCCCCCCCCCAAATGATCCCATTTTGGAAAGTAGACACCCCAAGCTATTTGCTGAGAGTCATGTCGAGTCCATGAAATATATATTGTGGCACAAGTTGTGGGAAAGAGACAAATTTTTCTTTTTTTTTTTTTTTTTGCACAAAGTTGTCACTAAATGATATATTGCTCACACAGGCCCTGGGCATATGTGAAATTACACCTCAAAATACATTCTGTTGCTTCTCCTGAGTACGGGGATACCACATGTGTGGGACTTTTTGGGAGCCTAGCCGCGTACGGGACCCCGAAAACCAATCACCGCCTTCAGGCTTTCGAAGGGCGTAAATTTTTGATATCACTCTTCACTGCCTATCACAGTTTCGGAGGCCATGGAATGCCCAGGTGGCACAAACCCCCCCCCAAATGACCCCATTTTGTAAAGTAGACACACCAAGCTATTTGCTGAGAGGTATAGTGAGTATTTTGCAGACCTCACTTTTTGTCACAAAGTTTTAAAAATTGAAAAAAGAAAAAAAAATGTTTTTTCTTGTCTTTCTTCATTTTCAAAAACAAATGAGAGCTGCAAAATACTCACCATGCCTCTCAGAAAATAGCTTGGGGTGTCTACTTTCCAAAATGGGGTCATTTGGGGGGGGGGTTTGTGCCATCTGGGCATTTTATGGCCTTCAAAACTGTGATAGGTAGTGAGGAGTGAAATCAAAAATGTACGCCCTTAGAAATCCTAAAGGCGGTGATTGGTTTTCGGGGCCCCGTACGCGGCTAGGCTCCCAAAAAGTCCCACACGTGGTATCCCCTTACTCAGGAGAAGCAGCTGAATGTATTTTGGGGTGCAATTCCACATAGGTCCATGGCCTGTGTGAGCAATATATCATTTAGTGACAACTTTTTGTAAATATTTTTTTTTTTTTGTCATTATTCAATCACTTGGGACAAAAAAAAAAAATATTCAATGGGTTCAACATGCCTCTCAGCAATTTCCTTGGGGTGTCTACTTTCCAAAATGGGGTAATTTGGGGGGGGTTTGTACTGCCCTGCCATTTTAGCACCTCAAGAAATGACATAGGCAGTCATAAACTAAAAGCTGTGTAAATTCCAGAAAATGTACCCTAGTTTGTAGACGCTATAACTTTTGCGCAAACCAATAAATATACGCTTATTGACTTTTTTTTTTTTACCGAAGACTTGAGGCCGAATACATTTTGGCCTAAATGTATGACTAAAATGGAGTTTATTGGATTTTTTTTATAACAAACAGTAGAAAATAATATATTTTTTTTTCAAAATTCTCGGTCTTTTTCCCTTTATAGCGCAAAAAATAAAAACGGCAGAGGTGATCAAATACCATCAAAAGAAAGCTCTATTTGTGGGAAGAAAAGGACGCAAATTTCGTTTGGGTACAGCATTGCATGATCGCGCAGTTAGCAGTTAAAGCGATGCAGTGCCAAATTGGAAAAAGTCCTCTGGTCCTTAAGCAGCATATTGGTCCGGTCCTTAAGTGGTTAAACTCCAATGTACTTTTATTAGCTAAGAAATCTACAAAATCCATATTTCTACTCACCGAATATAATACTGGTTCTGTTTTTCGCTGAACTCAATTAAAACCGTCTGTCAAGACTTCTGTATGTCTGAAAGTCTCCGGTCTTCACAATCATCAGTCGATCGAATATTCCTCTAGGTTCTTTTCAATCATTTCAAACTCACTTTTCCTCTCTTTTCAATGAAGAAAGTGGTAAAAAAACTTTCGAAAATTGGCTGGCTGAGCCAAATGTAAAAATAGAAAATGTAGCAATGTAAAAAATAACAATAGTAGTTAAATATCTTGTATTTTTCATATATATACACATATGTTACAACATAGTCCATGGGTAATGGATATATTGACATGAGGTACACAGTAACAGTAATTATTAAATAACTTGTATTTCATATATATACACACATTTACAACATAGTCTATGGGTAATAGGCATATTGACATGAGGTACACATATTAAGAAAATACCATAGATCTTAAAATGATTAAGAAATAAAAACGTTGTAAATAGGATACAAAATCCAATTGAGTTACATAGTAAGGGTGAATAAAGACACCAGTCCAACGAGTTCAACCTGCGTGAGTGTGGGTGCGTGTCTACACTTATCCCTATCCCTGTACATTTGTGTCTCATATTATTATTTATTTAAGGTATCCATATAGCGCCATCAATTTACGCAGCACTCCGTACATACATACATACATTGCACACTCACATCAGTCCCTACTCTCAAGGAGCCCACAATCCAAGGTCCCCAACTCACATTCATATACTAGGGCCTACCAGCATGTCTTTGGAGTGTGGGAGGAAACCGGAGTACCCGGAGGAAACCCGCACAGGGAGAACATGCAAACTCCAGGCAGGTAGTTTGTAGTGTAGTGGTTGTATTGTAGTGGTTGGGATTTGAACCAGCGACCCTTTTTACTGCTAGGCGAGAGTGCTACCCATTACACCACTGTGCCGCCCCGAATTGGCTAAGGTTTCTTTCTGATGGCAGCTTGTCTTTGTTTTTTTCCCTTCCCTTGCCTCCCTTCTTTTCTCTCCTTCTCTTGTCTCAGGCTCAGCCAAAAGAACCCAGAGAGGTCAGGGGTGAAGAAGAGGTGTCCGTCATGTACGAACACATTTAACCACTTACCAACCGGCCCATAGCCGAATGACGGCTGCAGGGCGGTTGAAAAACTCTGGGAGGGCGTACTATGACGTCCTCCCAGAATTCCCCTCGCGCGCCCCCTGGGGCGCGCACCCGAACACATCCGTGACCGCCGGGTCCAGAGGACCTGGCGCATCACGGATCCCAGTAAATGGCCGCTGATCGCGGCCGTTTACCATGTGATCGCGCCGTCAAATGACGGCGCGATCACATGTAAACAGACCGGCGTCATCTGATGACGCCGGTTCCTCTCCTCCCCTCCTGTGTACCGATCGGTGCACAGTGAGCGGGGAGGGGGATGGATGGATGTCTGCAGCGCTGTGGGCTGGATGTGTAGTGCCCACAGCTCTGCACAGAGACATCCAGCCATCTATCCATCCATGCTCAGCCATCCCCACTACTCTGCAATGCTGTGCAATACTCTGCAATGCTGTGCAATACTCTGCAATGCTGTGCAATACTGTGCAATGCTGTGCAATACTCTGCAATGCTGTGCAATACTCTACAATGCTGTACAATACTCTGCAATGCTGTGCAATACTCTGCAATACCTCCACAATACTCTGCAATACCCCCACAATACTCTGCAATGCTGTGCAATACTCTGCAATACCCCCAAAATACTCTGCAATGCTGTGCAATACTCTGCAATGCTGTGCAATACTCTGCAATGCTGTGCAATACTCTGCAATACCCCCACAATACTCTGCAATACCCCCACAATACTCTGCAATGCTGTGCAATACTCTGCAATACCCCCAAAATACTCTGCAATGCTGTGCAATACTCTGCAATGCTGTGCAATACTCCCCACAATACTCTGCAATGCTGTGCAATACTCTGCAATACCCCCACAATACTCTGCAATGCCCCCACAATACTCTGCAATGCCCCAACAATACACTGCAATGCCCCCACAATACTCTGCAATGCCCCCACAATACTCTGCAATGCCGTGCAATACTCTGCAATGCCGTGCAATACTCTGCAATGCCCCCGCCATACTCTGCAATGCCCCCGCCATACTCTGCAATGCCCCCGCCATACTCTGCAATGCCCCCGCCATACTCTGCAATGCCCCCGCCATACTCTGCAATGCCCCCGCCATACTCTGCAATGCCCCCGCCATACTCTGCAATGCCCCCGCCATACTCTGCAATGCCCCCGCCATACTCTGCAATGCCCCCGCCATACTCCGCCATACTCCGCAATACCCCGCCATACTCCGCAATACCCCGCCATACTCCGCAATACCCTGCCATGCTGAGCCATGCTCAGCTGTACTCACCCTCTGTATGTGGCCAGGCTGTGGAAGTCTCACACATGTGGTATCGCCGTACTCAGGAGTAGGAGAATCTATTTTGGGGTGTCATTTTTGGTATGTACATATTATGTGGTAGAAATATTGTATAAATGGACAACTTTGTGTTAAAAAAAAAAAAAAAAAAAAAAGCGTTTTAACCATTTCCCGCCCGCCGACCGTCATACAACGTCCTTGACTTTGTGCGGGGATATCTGAATGATGGTTGCAGCTACAGACATCATTCAGATATCAACTTTTTCAGCCGGCGATTCCCTACACCATGAGAACAATCATAGCAGCTGTTCCACTGCTTGATCGTTCTTACGGGAGGCGAGAGGGGATGTCCCCCCCCTCCCGCGCTTCTACCGACTCACCGCTACGATCGAAGCCAGGATCGTTTTTTTTTTTTATTTCAGGCTTCCCAGCCTAGAGGTGAGATGTGGGGTCTTATTGACCCCATATCTCACTGTAACGAGGACCTGTCATGCCATATTCCTATTACAAGGATGTTTATATTCCTTGTAATAGGAATAAAAGTGGTCAAAATTTTTTTTTTTTTTTGGAAAAAAGCATCAAACTAAAATAAAGTAAAATGAACAATAAAAAAAAAAAAAAAATGTTTTAAAGCGCCCCTGTCCCTGTGTGCTCGCATGCAGAAGCGAACGCATACGTAAGTCCCGCCCACATATGAAAACGGTGTTCAAACCACACATGTGAGGTATCGCTGCGATCGGTAGAGTGAGAGTAATAATTTTGGCCCTAGACCTTCTCTGTAACTCAAAACATGTAACCACTAAAAAATTTTAAAGCGTCGCCTATGGGGATTTTTGAGTAGCAAAGTTTGGCGCCATTCCACAAGCGCGTGCAATTTTGAAAGGTGACATGTTGGGTATCTATTTATTCGGCGTAACTTCATCTTTCACATTATGCAAAAACATTAGGCTAACTTTACTGTTTCGGTTTTTGTAAAGTACAAAACAGTTTTTTTTCCAAAAAAAAGCGTTAAAAAAATTGCTGCGCAAATACCGTGCGAGATAAAAAGTTGCAATGACCGCCATTGTATTCTCTAGGGTCTTTGCTAAAAAAACATATATAATGTTTTGGGGTTCTATGTAATTTTCTAGCTAATAAATGATGATTTTTACATGTAGGAGAGAAATGTCAGAATTGGCCTGGGTGCTCCAGAACGCCTGAAGATGCTCCCCTGCATGTTGGGCCTCTGTATCTGGTCACGCTGTGTAAAAGTCTCACACATGTGGTATCACCGTACTCGGGAGTAATAGTAGAATGTGTTTTGGGGTGTAATTTGTGGTATGCATATGCGGTGTGTGAGAAATAACCTGCTAATATGACAATTTTGTGGGGAAAAAAAAAAGTAAAAAAAAAACCTTGATTTTGCAAAGAATTGTGGGAAAAAATGACAACTTCAAAAAACTCACCATGCATCTTTCTAAATACCTTGGAATGTCTTCTTTCCAAAAAGGGGTCATTTGGGGGGTATTTGTACTTTTCTGGAATGTTAGGGTCTCAAGAAATTAGATAGGCCGTCAGTACTTCAGGTGTGATCAATTTTCAGATATTCGCACCATAGCTTTTGGACTCTATAACTTTCACAAAGACCAAATAATATCCACCGATTTGGGTTAATTTTACCAAAGATATGTAGCGGTATAAATTTTGGCCAAAATATATGAAGAAAAATTACTAATTTGCAAAATATTATAACAGAAATGAAGAAAAATGTATTTTTTTACAGATTTTTCTGTCTTTTTTCTTTTATGGCGCAAAAAATAAAGAACCCAGCTGTGATTAAATACCACTAAAAGAAAGCTCCATTTGTGTGAAAAAAAGGACAAAAATTTCATATAGATACAGTGTTGCATGACTGAGTAATTATCATTCAAAATGTGAGAGCACCAAAAGCTGAAAATTGGTCTGGTTAGGAAGGGGGTTTAAGTGCCCAGTTGTCAAGTGGTTAAGGAAGGGTGGAACAAGCCCCTTTGTAAACCCTGTATTGATAAATTGGTTTACAAGGAGGCAACGGGGGGCATGCAAAGAATTGATTTCTGGTGTTCAGATGGAAATGAAGGCCATTAAGTCGATACTGGCAAACCTTGAAATCCCAAAACAACCAGCCGCAGTTCCCCCCACTTCAGCCCCAGAGGGGGTGACGAATCAGGGGGAGAGAAATCAGATTCTTTGGATGAGCCAAGTGAGACAGCATCATCCAAAGATATTCCGAGCCAAGGGACAAGTTCATCCAAATACTTAAGGAGGTGGATGCCTTATTAGGGGTGATCTACGAGATGCTAGATATCAAAGAGCAGACCTCCTTGTACATAACCAGATGTATCAGACCCTGAAAGAAGACCAAAACAGGTTATTTCCGGTACACAGCGCACTGGTGGACTCTATTAAAAGAGTGGGTGGAACCAGAGAAATTTTTTTTTTTTCCCAAAAGTCTGAAGAGGAGATTCCGTTTCAGTGATGATTCCGCCTGTATTTGGAAGAAAGTGCCCAAAGTGGACGCAGCCTTTTCCCAGCGTGCCAAATCAAGACCTCGCCTTTGAGGAAATTGGTTTTCTTAGTGAACCCATGGACAAGAGGATGAAGGTACAGCTGAAAAGGTCATGGGAAGTAGCCCTGTCAAATCTAAAACCAGCAATGGCTACAACAATAGTGGCTAGTAATTTAGGGGTCTGGCTGGACCAATTACAAGGCCATTTGGATAGTGGGACCTCCAGGAAGGAAATTCTTGATTCCCTTCCCATGCTGCACAAAGCAGCTGGTTATATGGCAGATGCATCTGCTGAGTCGGTCAAGCTATTGGTAAAGGTAACTGGTATTGCAGTGTTTTATGGTTAAAATTCTGGTCAGGGGTCCCGGCCTCAAAAGGTTAGGCTGTGTGGCATCCCATTTGAAGATGACCTCTTGTTTGGGCAGTATCTAGAAAAAGTTCTAGACCGTACTGCAGACAAGAAAAAGGCTTTCCCTATTAAAAGTAAGAAAGCCCCAGGGAAACGTTTTTTTCATCCCCAAAGACAAGGGCCGTCACAGGGACAGACTTCTAAAGGGTCAACCCCTAAAAACCAATGGGGAAGGGGAAAAACAGAAAGGTGTCCTGTTTTTCCTCTCCTAAGAAAACCACCAAATCCCAGTGACTTGGTTCCCCTGGGAGGGAGATTGGGACAGTTCATCCCACAGTGGGAAAAGACTACCCCAAACACATTTATACTGGGGATAATGAGGGAAGGCTATCAAATTCAGTTCAAGGGCACTCCGCCCGCAAGGACGTTCGTAACCATGCCTCTCGGGGATCCTCAGAAGATGACAGCCTTGTCACAAATTGGCGACTTGGAGGACCAGCGGGTTCTTGACCCAGTGCCACAGCTAGAAGTAAACCACAGTTTCTACTCACGTTTTCGTAGTAAGGAAACCGTCGGGCAAATTCCGCCTACTATTGCATTTGAAGTCACTAAACAAATGGGTGACCTAAAAAAAAATTTCAGATGGAAACAATCTTTTCAGTAAAGTCACTTCTTTCCCCAGATTGCTTCATGGCCTCCCTCGATCTGAGGGACGCCTATTTACATGACCTAATCCACAAGGAACTCAAACATTTTTAGGGTGGCAATCCAGTGGGGAAGGCAGGTCTGACATTTTCAATACAGGGCCCTACCATTCGGACTGTCTTAACCCCAGGATTTTTACGAAAATCCTGGCGGAGGCACCGGCCCCCCAGAGACTGAAAGATATTGATCATCCCATACCTAGATAACCTTTTGTTCTTTGCACCCTCCATGCTCCAATTACAAGGAGATCTGCGGGTGGCCATTTCCTTTCTAAAAAAAAAAAACTGGGGTGGCTGATAAACAGGGAGAAGTTGAACCTAACCCTGACACGTCTTACAGTATTTAGGGTTCTTGGGGAACTCAGTGACGCAGAAGATCTATCTCACAGAGAAGAAAGTAGAAAAGGTGACGGCGACTGCATCCTTTTTTCAACACAATCTGGCAGTTTCCCTCCGCTCAGCTATGTCAGGTCTGGGTTTCCTGGCAGCAACAATCCCTGCAGTACCATGGGCAAGGGCCCATTTCAGGTGTCTCCAAGCCAATATCCTGAACAGCTGGGATGGAGCGCAGGAATCGCTGGACACGACCTTCCGCCTATCTCCAAATGATATGACTATGGTGGTGGAGGGACAAAGAGAACCTGGTGCAGGGTCTATTATGGTCTCTTCCAGTGTCCGTCCATATCGCCACGGATGCCAGTGCTTTGGGCTGGGGGGCCCACTGGGGGTCAAGAGTAGTCCAAGGGAGCTGGGAGAAAGTACAGTCCCAAAGATCAGCCAATTGGAGGTAGTTACAGGCAATCTGGGAAGCGCTAAGGGCATTTGCCAGAGAGCTGAAAATTCACCATGTACAAGTCCTCTCGGACAGTGTGGATGCAAGGGGGAACAAGATGTACTGCCTTAATCAGACTAACGAGTGTTATCTTTTTTTGGGCCGAGAGAAACCTGAAATCATGATCTGCATGATCCCATCTAAAAGGAGTGGACAATCATCTGTCGGACTTTCTGAGCCAACACCAAGTGTACGAGTCAGAATGGTCACTAAACAGGGTGATTTTCCAGCTAATCGAGAAATGTGGACTCCCAGAGGTGGATTTGTTTGCCAACAAATCAAATGCCAAGGTTCCAGTGTACTTCTCGCTATAAAGAGAAGTAGGGGCCAAAGGGAAAGATGCCTTGGCCCAGAGGTGGGCTTCTCCCATTTGTTACGCCTTCCTCCCGTTCAAACTTATTTCTCTGGTCCTGAGGAAGTTTGTTCACGAGCATTCCACAATGATACTAGTGGTCCAGTATTGGCCGAAAAGGCTGTGGTTTTCCATGCTGTTACGCCTGAGAGAGAGGAGCTTCCCTCATGCTGCCCGAGAGGAAGGATCTGATGTCCCATGGCCCAGTGCTATTACCAAAAATACAGACTCTAAAATTGTCAGCTTGGTGTCTGAGGAAAGCCTCCTGAAGTCTAAGGGTCTCTTGGACAGGGTGGTAAACCCAATTCTTTCTAGTAGAAAGTAACCCAAGCAATTTATGTTAAATTTTGGAAAGAGTTTTGTTCATGGTTAGATACCAAGAAGGTGTCTGCAGGTATCCCAGTCGTTTTGGAGTTTTTACAAGAGTGTGGATCAAGGACTGGCCATTCGCACATTTAAAAGTGCAGGTATTTGCCTTGTCTGTTTTTTTTTTTTTCTTTTTTTTTTAGCGCAACCCCTGGTGTTAGACCCGCTAGTTAGCAGGTTCTTTAAGAGGTTAGCTAGAATTAGACCTGTTCCGTTCAAGAGTCTGCGAAAATGGGACCTGCGGACAGTATTGCAAGGTTGGATAAAATGGTCACAAAAGGAAGAGCTGTCCTTTTAAAATGGGTCACGCTCAAAACTGTCTTTTTAGTGGCCATATCCACAGCTAGATGCATTAGCGAGCTGCAGGCACTTTCCATTAAGGAGCCTTTCCTGCAAATTTTTGAAGACAGGCTGGTGCTACGTACAGACCCATGGTTTTTGCCTAGTGTCAAAATTCCACAGGACACAGGAAATTGTTTTGCCTTTCTTCTGTGGGTCCCCAACCAATCCAAAGGAAACAGAATTCCACCAACTGGATGTGAGGGCCTGTGTCTTAAGGTATCTGGAATTGTCGATGCATTCGAAAATTCAATGCTCTATTTTGCATTCGGGAAAAAAGTTGGCTTTCCAAGCTTCGAAAGGCACAATCGCAAGGTGGATTAAACCAGACAAGAATGTCCTTTTTTCGCCATGGCTCACTCCACACGGGCACTATCTGCTTCCTGGGGGGAGCGAGCTGGAGCGACACCAGAACAAATCTGTCGAGCAGCAGCATGGTCAAACTACTCGACTTTCATGAAGCATTATAGATTGGACCTTATCTCAGTGCAAGACCAATCGTTTGAGAGAAAAGTCCTCCAAGCGGTAGTCCCCGCCCCTAATCTGGTAAGTTCTCGTTGATCCTCTCTAGTGCTGTCCTGGACAGACAACTAGAGAAAACTAGAGTTATACTTACCGGTAACTCTGTTTCTAGGAGTCATCCAGGACAGCAGGGATTCCCTCCCTATATCCTGTTATAACTTTGGACAAGTGTTTTTTTTTTTTTTTTCAGAATCCGTTCTGGGGAAGTCCTCAGTTAAAGACTAGGGAAGAGGGACGGAAGCCGCCCTTTAAAGATCTGAATGTGTGTTTCCTGCCTCCGGAGGTGGAGCCTATCTCTTTAGTACTGTCCTGGAAGACTCCTAGAAACAGAGTTACCGGTAAGTCTAACTCCTAGTTTTTCACAGCTTTCACTGTGAAGAAGCCTTTCTGTATGTGGAGGTTAAACCTTTTTTCCTCCAGACAAAAAGAATAATTCTTGTCCTCTCTAATGACCTGAAAGTGAATACCTTTACACCAAGTTAAATATATGGACAACTTATGTATTTATAAATGTTGATCAGATCTTTCGCTCTCCTCTTTCCTCTTTCTCTCTCCTCTTTTATTTATTTTGCTAGTTTTAGAAACTGCAGCTTGGCATTCCATGTTAAGTTTATGATCCACCTAAACCCCCAGATCCTTCTTGAAACATTAACTTCCCCCGATGTCCTCCACCTTAAATGTTTGATGCATGCATGTTTTTAGCCACCAAGTGCATAACTTTACATTTATCAACATTAAACCTCATTTGCAACATGCTGTATTGGTGTGTAACGTGCACCTTAATTTTAAGAAGAGAGTTTCAGGAAAAAAAATTTAAAATTGAAATGAGGAGAAGTGCTCATCTGCAGCCTCAACATTGCCCATTAATGCAGACTGATCAGTGGCCATCTGCAGCCTCACCATTGCCCATTAATGCAGCCTAATCGGTGCCCATCTGCAGCCTCACCATTATCGCCAGTATCTTCCCAACTTCAGAACGTAAACTAACCGGTCTGTAGTTATTTGGTACAGACTATCTCCTTATAAACAAAAGCACCACATTGGGCTTACACTAATCAAGTGGTACTATGCCAGTAATTGAGTCTCTAAAATTTAGAAACCGTGGCTTTGAAATAACAGAACTCATCTCTTTGGACACATGGGTATATTATACCCATGTGGTCCAGGTCTTTTATTCACCTTCATTATGTCTAAATGTTTTTCAGCCATTATGGGTCATTTGGAGATGTGTCAATCCTATCCTTGATATGGACTCAAGCTCCCCCATATTCCTTTGTATACAGCAAGCTGAAGGTTTTTTTTTTTTTTTTTATAAATTTGCCTTTTCTTTGTCCCCAGTCATTAACTCCAAATTATCTTTTATAGGGCCTACATGCTCAGACCTGACCTCTTTTATTATTACTATATTTAACTGCTTGCTGCCCGCCCACCGTCAAATGACAGCAGGGCGGTGCAGCTCTTGTTCTGGGATGCCGTCATATGACGGCATCCCAGAACAGGCGCGCACCACGGCGATCGAAATGTGTTGCTAGAACACGACACGACCCCGATCTCTGTAAAGAGCCGTGTCCGCGGCTCTTTAATCATGTGATCAGCTGTGTCCAATCACAGCCGGTCACATGTAAACAAGGAGATGCCAGTAATTGGCTCTCCTCGCTTTACACTGACAGAGTATGAGGAGAGGATAGCCGATCAGCGACATCTCCTCACAGGGGGACATCTAGGGATGTAATCAGGGCACTGATCATCAGTGCCCTTATTACAATAGTGTCACAAAACAGTGTCCACCATTGCCCACCAATGCCAGCATATAGTGCCCACCACTGCCCACAAGTGCCACCAATCAGTGCCCATTAGCGATGCCAGTCAGTGCTGGCAATCAGTGCTGCCCATCAGTGCCACCCATCAATGGCCATCAGTGCCCACCAGTGCCGCCTATCCGTGCCCACCAGTGCCTCCTTTCCGTGCTGCCTATTAGTGCCCATCAGCGCCACCCAACAGAGCCCAGCAGTGCTCATCAGTGCCCATAAGTGTGACATATTAGTGCCTCCTCATCGGTGCCCATAAGTGCCACCTCATCAATGCCCACCAGTTCAGCCCATCAGTGCCCATCAGTGCCGCCTCATCAGCGCACATCATTGAAGGCGAAAAATTACTTAGTTACAAAATTTACCGGCAGAAAAATTTTTTCTTTTTTTTTTTTTTGGTCTTTTTCACAAAAAAAAATCCAGCAGTGATTAAATACCACAAAAAGAAAGCTCTATTTGTGTAAAGAAAATGATAAATTTGGGTAGTGTAGCATGACCGCGCAATTGTCATTCAAAGTGCGACAGCGCTGAAAGCTGAAAAATGGCTTGGGCAGGAAGGGGATGTAAGTGCCTGGTAGGCAAGTGGTTAAAGAATAGCTTGGCATTCTGAAGAAAAGGGCCCAACTTATGATCTTGAACACAGGCCCACAGCATGCAGAAAACATCCCTGGCCCTATCAATGTGTACATAATCTACCTGATTATCACTGAGGTACTCCATTTTGGCAGCTTCCCATTTAATGCTATATCTCCATGCACCCAATGCTTCCAGGTTGCTGCAGTGTTGGCAGATCAGAGGTGGAAATATTTGATTTTCAAGTATGTATAAGTATTGTGTGAATAACTGCAATGAGATGGATCACCAAAATAGAAGTACCTGGCATAAAAACAATTTGGTAGTTACAGCTCTTACAACACATAGACCCTTTCACACTGGGGCCAGGGCCACATTAGTGATAAAGCGCCGCTCGTATTAGCAGTGTTTTAGCGCTGTTTAAGCAGCACTTTTTGGCCGCTAGCGGGGAGCTTTTAAACCTAAAGGGGTTAAAAACTCCTGGGTTGTGGTGCTTCCGAAGCGCTGCCCATTCATTCCAATGGGCAGGGTGTTTTGGGAGGGCTAAATACAGCGCTCGTAAACAGCCCCAAAGATGCTGCTTGCAGGACTTTTTTTATAATGTCTCACAAGCACACCGCCCCAGTGTGAAAAGTCACACTGGAATGAATGGGAGGTGGTTTTCAGGTGCTTAGCAGAGGCTATATCCAGCGCTAAAGAACCTGAAAACGGCCCCAGTGAGAAAGGGGCCTAAATGATCATAGTTCTGACAATACTGAGGCTAAAACTTCCTTCTCTGGTACCTACTGATCAAGATTCTACAGTAAGAATTAAAATATCCTTTATATTGTATTAGCCATAAAATTAAAGTGGTATTAAACCCAAAAATTGAATATATTACAGCTCACCAATCCTTAAATGTGGTAGCTGCATTAGTTGTCTTGTTTAGACGCCACAAGGGGTGGGCTCTCCGAGTGATGTCGTCGGATGGCCACACCCCATGGCTATATAAGATGCCACACAGGGGGCGACAACACAACGGAGGAAGACAGCCACAAAAGAAGAGCGGCGGCTCAGTAAGAAGACAGCCCAGAGCTATTTTAAAAGTGCGCTTGTAAGACCACTGCGCAAATACGATGTGACAAAGTATTGCAATGACTGCCATTTTATTCTCTAGGGTGTTAGAAAATAAAATGTATAATGTTTGGGGGTTCTACGTAATTTTCTAGCAAAAAAACCTGTTTTTAACTTGTAAACAACAAATCTCAAAAAGAGGCTTGGTCTTAAGTGGTTAAGGTTGCGGCGCCCTCCTTAGAAATCAGCTATATACAGTGTGTTAATAAAGAGAAAAAAACGCAAACTGCATGAAAATTGCATAAAAGAGGGTTTAAAAATGCATCAAGCACAGCCGCATAGATGTGAGCCTAGACTTAGACAGGGAGATCGAGCGGGCAGAACTGGAAGCCAGTCAGGCTTTGCTGCATTGCACAGTGCTATTCTCAATAAAGGAGTACATACATGCTCTCACTAATGTGCTGCTACTTCATTGTCTAACAGGCTGTGTCCTATAGAGAGAGCGTTTTCTGCCAGGTGTGCTTGGATCACAAATCCTTTGAAAGGCTCAAATTGGATCACATTTGATAGCAGGCTTGTGCTCTGAGGAAGAGGGGACTTACCCCTCGAAACGCGTCAGTAGCAGTGCATCTGTGTTTTCCTCCGTGACCTCTGGAGTACTGTAATGTTCTACTGATTGCTGTTACACGATCTATACTGCGATCACTATATTTGTCTTGTAGCTTCTTTTATCTTCTTAAAAAAAATTTTATCCAAAGATAATGCACTAGGCTGGTGCGCCCCCTTGTTTCTTTTTTATCTTTGGATCACATTTGAGGCTGCTGGAATTGATATGCTACCTTTTTTATGTCTGCCTATTTTTTAACCCTGAAAAATCTGTACCATTGTGCTGCAACCATATGCATTATATGCAGTTGCAGTGTGGCCCCATTCACTTGAATAGATTGTGTTTGGCACAGTATTAACTTCGTCGACTAGAACATTTTAGTTGACTAAATGAATATTATTTTAGTTTACTAAAATACGACTAAAACTGAGATGACTCAAATACGACTAAAAATAAAATGGCATTTTAGTGAAAAGTCTAAAATGAGACTAAAACTAAAATGCTATTTTGGTCAAAAGACTAAGACTAAAACTAAATTGAAATTTGACTTCAAAATTAACATTGGTTTGTAGTGCATGTTCATACCTCAATGCCATAATAAATAACATATTAGATTTTTCACTCCAGCAGTATATAATGAGTTTGGAAATTGTAGAGAAATGTTAACTAATGCATTACAATTTAATTACACCTATTAGATTTTAGGCCACTAAAATTAGTTTTAGCCAACTAAAATGTACTGAATATTTTAGTTGACTAAAACGTAGGACATTTTAGTTGACTAAAATGTACTGGAGATTTAGTCGACGAAATACGACTAAAACTAAAATAATTGCAGAAGACTAAAATGGGACTAAAACTAAAATGCCATTTTAGTCCTAAGACTAAAACTAAATTTAAAGTTGCTGCCGAAATTAACGCTGGTTTGGCAGTAGTTTTGCACGCGATAGAGACAGTGGGTATACTTTGTAACTAAGCAAAGCATTGCAGCTGCAGCACGTGCTGCATGTTCTAGGTGAGTGGTCAGAAAGGGGTGGGGGGTTATTTACTAAAGGCAAATCCACTTTGCACTACAAGTGCACTTGGAAGCACAGTCGCTGTAGATCTGAGGGGGACGTGCAAGGAAAATAGCATTGTGGCTTACACATGATTGGATGATAAAATCAACGGAGCTTCCCCTCATTTCAGAGCTTTGCCTCAGATCTACAGCGACTGCACTTCCAAGTGCACTTGTAGTGCAGAGTGGATTTGCCTTTAGTAAATCAACCCCTATGGCTCAGCCGCCTGTTATACCTCTTTCCGGCCACCCATGTGCACGAGACCTGAAATTGTTTTCATATATGTATTTTCATTGTGTCTTTTTTTTTAGTTTTCCTAGAGATGAAAAATAATTAAAATACATATGTATAATAATGTTGTGATTTTTGCACTTCTTTTTTCAAAGCATGTGATCACTCTGTGCCATCTTCTGTTTAGGCATGCGATCTTGAGGACACAATGACAGATGCTCTGATCAGTGATAAACCCAGCTTTGTAAAGCTCTTTGTGGACAATGGCATGAACATTGTGGACTATCTGACCTATGGTCAACTGGAAGAGTTGTATAGCTCAGTGCTGGATAACACTGTACTCTTCCAGTTACTTCAACGCAAACATGAGGAGCACAGAGAGTCCAATAAAGGCCATCATCACCAGGAGTACCTACCAGTGGATACTGGTGGGAAAGGACATGACTTCAAGCTCTATGAAGTGGCCAAGGTTCTGCGAGAGCTAATGGGTGATGTTTGTGCTCCCTTCTACACACATGTCCTGGGCAACGCCAAGAACTCTGTGAACAGGAGAAACACAACAGTAAATTTTTTATATTTCTATATTTTTTTTTGTTCTGCTGCACTGTATAGGGCCATTTTTCTGTGTAACTATCCCTGTGGATGCTCACATTGTAAAACTTCTCCCTTAGGGTAAATATTTGATCGTATAATGCCTGTAGATTTACCAACAACTAAGTAGTGTGAGGGTCTACCTGATTGCCTTTTAAACTGATTGTCTTGTTTAGCTAAACCCTTTCACTACATACAGTAGTTTAATAACTATAGTTGTACTGAGGTTGCATAATCGCATTGTAAAATTGCTTTTTGTTGACAGACTGGCACATTTATTTATCACATTCACTGCAACAACACAGCCACTAGTGGAAATTGGTTGCAAATAGCAACACATTTGTAATGTTGGTCTGTCTTAATTAAAACCTGTTGCAATATAGACAGCAAGCATATAAATGTGCCCGCACTTGTGGCAAGTCTATTTCAGTGCATTAGGCCCTCTGCAGACTTGCCTGGAGCCCAGGATGAAAAACGGCACAACGCTCAAACCAGAGTTCAGACAGAATACTAACTCTGATCTCCACCAGGAGTCAGTGCGGCAGTCCTGTTGAGGCCCGGACTGGCCATCGGGCACCGTGGACATTTGCCCGGTGGGCCGGGCCAGCCTGGGGCTGGTATAGCAGAGGGGCCTCAAGGCTTGCTTTTCCTCCGTGGTGACTGCCACTTGCAGATGGGAAGTGACAGGGAGTACAGCGATGTCAGATACTTGGAGGGACAGCAGAGGAGGATGCTGCAATCGCTACCTTGGCTGGCAGTAGGGGGCCCCATGAGTGGTGGTTGCAGCTCCCCACAACCAGTGGGCTGCACTGTTCTGGAGTTGGCAGCTAGATGCCTGCTGCCTTCACACTAGCAGTCATGCACTGTCTGGAGTCTGGATTTAATGAGCTGCAGAGATCCCCACGGACCCTGCCCCATAGAGGGAGACCGGAACTATCGTCTTTGTCCAGGGTGGGGGCAGCATCTAACAGTCCAGCGCTGGAAAGCTGCACGGGGTGAGGTGGCTTAGTCCTCCTTGCAGCTCCTTTTTAATCCATGTCCATGTGCTTGTTAACGGCGGTAATCCCCGGGCACTGTGAAAACTGGTAGTCACGCACAGGTTACCATTACTAGCAGCCTACACAGAGTGCTGGTTCTCAGCTCCCACTGCAAACACCCGACCTTCCCATCCCATCCTGATCTCAGTGTACTGTGGAGTATATTGGAGTCCACAATAGTAACAGTCCCCATGAGGAGTTTAGATTCTGTGAGGCTGGGTATATGAAACCCTCAGATCAATCAATGATCAGTTTGCCTGTGGTCATCCTATGCCCCCTTCCTATTACACCTTTCTACCACAGGGCCAGCTGTGGAATCAAAGTATGGAGTTAAAGGGAATCCATTTACTGGTGCAATCTTCATAAGATGTTTTTTGTCAGACTGTGTACACCCAGCACATGAATGGCTAATGCTGCAACTGCTGCACACTATCACAGGTATAATACCCTATGAAGTTTGCACCAGTAAATGGGTTCCCTTTAAGGCTAGGTAGCCACTATTAGTTTCTGTTTGCCTGGCTGGCCTTGTGGTTAGATGGAATAGGGGGAAGGGGGAGATGATCAGACAAAATAATTGTTTCCGAGGGTTTTGCAATAGAACAAACATTCTGCCTTTTCCTATTTTAGGGTCCTTTCACATGGGCGGACTATGCCTGCTCAGTGGGGGGATCTGTCCGCTGATCCCCATGGAGCATAAAGATGACAGGTCTGTGTCCCTTTCACTTATGTAGAGGGGACATGGACACAGCCCGCTGTTCTCTATGGGTCAGTCAGATGTAAAAGGACCCCCTGTTTACATCTGACTGTCATCTGATCCAGCATAAATAGTTACATAGTTGGTCAGGTTGAAAAAAGACAGAAGTACAGCTAGTTCAACCAAAAAAGTGTTTTGGATCCCTATTTGTCTGTTTTTATCAGATCGGATGCAGACAGGTGTAAACCTCCCCATAAAAAACGATGGTATTTATATGGATTGGAGTGTTTGTGTGCATAGAAATGCAAGGGGGGGGGGGTGTATTTATGTGGAGTTGTCTGTGTTCCCCCACCCCATCCACCCAATGATTCTCCTTTTTTTTTAACTCCCCAACCCACCCCCCTGGCATTTTAGAGTGGATTGCACAGTCTAAAATGTCAGGGCCTATTTTTTGTCCCAGTCTGGGCCTGGTCCTCTCTACATATGCTAGGAACCTTGCAAAAAACGCACAGGAGCCAGTCCAAGAACTACTCCCATAGGCTGCATATGCTGACTAGGAGTCATTCAAGGAGCCATTCTAGGGGCCCAAAAGGATCCCTTTTTTAGCACAGTGGTGGCTAAGTGGTTAGCACTTTTGCCTAGCAACACTGGAGTCAGGTCATTGGTTTGAATCGCAACCACGATGCTATCTGCCTAGAGTTTGCATGAGTGAGTTTCCTTCTGATACCCACGTTTACTCCCACACTCCAAAGACATGCTCGTAGGTTAATTGGCTCATGTCTAAATTGGCCCTAGTATATGTATGAATGTGAGTTGGGGACCTTAGATTGTAAGGTCCTTGAGGGCAGGGACTGATATGAATGTATATTTGTAAAGTGGCGGCTCTATACAAGTACCTGGGAAAAAAAATACCACTAACAACCATTAATTTAGCACATGAACCAAAAGTAATGCACAAATACACAATGGGGTTGATGTACTAAAGCTGAAGCATGCAAAATCTACCATGCTACCATGCAAAGCTGCACCAGATGTTTCACTCTTCAGTTTTAGTAAATCAACCCCAATGTGCATTGTTAAATCGCTCTGCTGTGAACGGGGCATAAAATTTAAAATATTTTTTCTGTATTCAAAAGTCTGTCGCACATACAGTATCTCACAAAAGTGAGTACTCCCCTCACCTTTTTGTAAATATTTTATTATCTTTTCATGTAACAACACTGAAGAAATGACACTTTGCTACAATGTAAAGTAGTCAGTGTATAACTTGTATAACAGTGTAAATTTGCTGTCCCCTCAAAATAACTCAACACACAGCCATTAATGTCTAAACCGCTGGCAACAAAAGTGAGTACACTCCTAAGTGAAAATGTCCAAATTGGACCCAATTAGCTATTTTCCCTCCTTGGTGTCATGTGACTCATTAGTGTTACAAGGTCTCAGGTGTGAATGGGGAACAGGTGTGTTAAATTTGGTTGTATCGCTCTCTCTCTCATACTGGTCACTGGAAGTTTAACATGGCACCTCATGGCAAAGAACTCTCTAAGGATCTGAAAAAAAGAATTGTTGCTCTACATCGTAGCCTAGGCTATAAGAAGGTTGCCAAGACCCTAAAACTGAACCGCAGCATGGTGGCCAAGACCATACAGTGAACCAAAACACAATTAGTCCAGCACTCTGGATATAAAAAAATCAGACTGCAACATCCAGACATGTAAACTGAATAATGTGAATAATTTAATGAAATAATTTAATAAAAACAGTTTTTGGGAAAAAAACAGTTCATACAGACATATAGATCCACAGTGCTTGGAAGAAAAGTTTGGAAACCTAATGCAAAATGACAAGCTGTCCAGGGAGCAACAAGGGTCAAACCAGGAGAGCCATCCGATTGAACCATCACAAGCTGTAACAGGATGGAGGGAAAGGGGGGGGTTGGTGATGGAACCCAAGTGTAATGGACACTCAGGTGACCTGCAGAACCCCCGCTGGATGTGAGGTGCGTACCCTGATGGGATGACTCACTGGCTCCGGGTGCCGCTCCACAGGTCTGGCATAGAGAGACACAGTCGCTTGGCCGCAAAGGGGGAGAGAGAGCCGAGACTCCATCTGGCAGTGGGCGATGACGTCAGTCCCGCTGAGATGTCGTTGAGAGGAGGGAGGGCTCGGCTTCACTGGTGAGAGCCGCTAGCGTGTCAGCTGTTCAGACAGTATGCCGCTCACGTACAGATGCGTGTCCCCTCGGAGCTGGATCACCTGTTTCCTGGATGGTGTCACTCAAAGGATACAGCTGTGCAGTAAACCAAAAGAAAAAGAGAGGGGAACTGCACTCCTCCTCAATAGATTCCGGAGTTCTAGGGTGAATTCATTAAGGCAATATAGCAGCCTCACCCGTTATAGAATCATCCGGTTCCACTGTCAGTCTAGAGTATCCAAAAAATATATATATATTGGGAAACTCTAGAGGTAGTTGTCCTCTGAATTAAATATATCAGCATGAAAAAATTGTGTAAACCACAGAAGAATTCTTCAAAAAGGACAGACCAGTGGAAAAACTATTGACCATTTATTGATTATCCATATGAAAAAGACTATTACAAAAACTTAAAGTGAAAAAATACACCTAACTCCAACACATAGTTAAAAAGACCTAATGTCTTGGTAGGACACCGGTGGCCACCATACCTTAATCACACCTTTCATATCCCTCACATTCACACATACACAGACAGACCAGGATCGATCCTCAAATCTGTAGAAAAATGAGGGGGGATGATAATAGCCCTGAACATTAGAAAAAATATTAATGACTTTTCCCAGATGAGGGATATTGTCCTCTGTGCAGTTTATAAATGTTCATGGCAGATCTTCCCAAGAGAAAAAAAAGTAAAGAATTGAAACATTCAAAGTGCTGGTACTGTGTGAGTCCCTCAGTGTAAAGCCGCTGTAGATACTTTGTTTCACATGCTCTAGATGTTTAGCAAATACACGCTGTAATTGGAGATCAGAGACTAGTGACAGATTGTAACAAAACGGGATTTGGTGCTGTACGTCATATAGAGATAGTGTTTCCTTATACTGGTAATAGGGGTATGATACAGCTCACCATGTCTTCATGTGTACCACTGATCACGACCTCCGGCATCTGTGTATAATTTTCGTGATTTCTCTGTCACTGTGGCAGCCACTGCGGGGAAGTCCAGGTACCAAGTAACGAGATAGTTACCTCTGTGAGAAGTTTAGGCAATTGTCCATGTCAAAAACCAGGGGGAAGGAGAGGAGAAGTCCTCCAATACAGCCAGGATTCCCAGCAGGAAGTACACTCTTGTAATATCACCCAAGTTGGTTACAGCAATAGTCGATCTCCAATGTGTGGTGGCGGCCCGAGGAATGTTAGAGGGGGGGAGTCAGGTTAATAAATGATGGTCGCGGTGTCCTCATCACGGATACCATGATTCAATCATGCTTACATGTTTCACTTTGTTAAAAGCTTCCTCAGAGCATGTTCTCATAGTACCAGCACTTTGAATGTTTCAATTCTTTACTTTTTTTCTCTTGGGAAGATCTTCACTGGTGAGAGCTGCTAGCGTGTCAGCTGTTCAGACACTATGCCGCTCACGTGCGGGTGCGTGTCCCCTCGGAGCTGGATCGCCTGTTTCCTGGATGGTGTCACTCAAAGGATACAGCTGTGCAGTGTTTGATGCAAAATAGGGAATTTGAAATCAGCAAAAAGGATGGTAAATGTCACCAATGTTGGGCAGTGTGGGGGTCCCAGAGATGGATGGATAATTGCAAAGATCCATAACAAGACCAAACCACTATAGAAGAGTTGCCTTGATGACGCGTTTCCCCCCTCAGCGCTTTATCAAAGTCCTTTATCAGGTGAATCAAGGCAACTTCTATAGTGGTTTGGTCTTGTTCTGGATCTTTGCGATTATCCATCCATCTCTGGGACCCCCACACTGCCCAACATTGGTGACATTTACCATCCTTTTTGCTGATTTCAAATTCCCTATTTTGCATCAAACACTGCACAGCTGTATCCTTTGAGTGACACCATCCAGGAAACAGGCGATCCAGCTCCGAGGGGACACGCACCCGCACGTGAGCGGCATAGTTTCTGAACAGCTGACACGCTAGCGGCTCTCACCAGTGAAGCCGAGCCCTCCCTCTGAACGGCATCTCAGCGGGGCTGACGTCATCATTCACTGCCAGACAGGGTCTCGGCTCTCTTTCCCCCTTTGCGGCCAAGCGACTGTCTCTCTACGCCGAACCTGTGGAGCGGCACCCGGGGCCAGTGAGTCATCCCATCAGGGAACGCACCTCACATCCAGCGGGGGTTCTGCAAATCGCCTGATTATCCATTACACTTGGGTTCCATCACCAATCCCCCCCCCCTTTCCCTCCATCCTGTTACAGCTTGTGATGGTTCAATCGGATGGCTCTCCTGGTTTGACCCTTGTTGCTCCCAGGACAGCTTGTCATTTTGCATTATGTTTCCAAACTTTTCTTCCAAGCACTGTGGATCTATATGACTGTTTTTATGAACTGTTTTTTTCCCAAGAACTGTTTTTATTAAATTATTTCATTAAATTATTCAGTTTACATGTCTGGATGTTGCAGACATCAATTTTTTTTGATATCCAGAGCGCTGGACTAATTGTGTTTTGGTTTGTTGTTTATCCATATCAGCTATGGTCGTTCCAGCTGCACTGGCATCTTATTACCCCTCTTAGCCACTATATATTATATTTTAGCTCCCCGGGTGTCTCTATATATATTGGCACTGGGATATTGCTACTGCTTTGTAAGACCATACAGTGGTTTAACAGGACAGGTTCCACTTAGAACAGGCCTCGCCTGAGGCGGGACCGGAAATGGATGATGGAGTGAGCTGGTGAGGAGAGAATGTGTGTGTGCGCTTCCACCTCACTCCCACAATATGGGTGAGAACCCGCTCCGGCCCTGACTCCGACCCTGACTGCGCAATATAGAGCAAGGATTAAGCCGACAGTGCCTTTCTGGTGGTGTATCCTGAGCCGGGTACTGATTTCCGCGGACCCCCGTGCTTGACTGCTGCCCCCGAACCCCCGTACCTGGCTGCTGCCCGCGACCTGTGTCAACATCTTGGTGTGAGCGGTGCGCTACGTTCCCCGCTGCCCTCGGAAGTCCTCGGAAATCCTCGGAGGACCAGAGAGATCTCGAAAGGAAGTCAGGTGGTGGCGCGCTCTCGCGGGAACACGGGCGGGTGTGAGAGTGAGTACGAGTGAGAAGTGAGGAGTGTCTCCTCGACAGCCCCAGGAGTGTCAGCAACGGAAGCCCTGAGAAGAGAATCTGCAATACCAGACTGAGAAGACGTGGTGACCGAGCCCCCCTGAAGCTGCGGTGCCCAAACAAGCCACGGAGCCTGGGTGAGTGAGCGGTCACTGTATTTGAACCTGAACTGAACTAACTTGTTTATTAGACAGTGGAGTGAGAGGGCTACTTGAGGCTGCCTAGAGGTTGTATGCACAACCGCCATTTAACAGAGGGGGAGCCACAAGTACTGCTTGGACTTTACCTGGGCTGAACAGGGTTGCCAGAGGTGATTTTTTTTTTTTTCTTTTGAGGTTGGAGAAAGATGTCCCTCATTAATGACTTGCTGAAAGCTACTTCTCTAATAAAGAAGAGGAAGGAAAGGGAAAGAGTTTTCCTTATTAAAAAGGGAAGGTTTTTTTTTTTCTCTTTCCCTCCTTTCAAATCAAATCTATGCCAAATATCCATAACCGTTATATTGCCTAGGAAAATTAAATAAAGCTAAGAGAGGAAAACGGGGAAGTTATTATGTCTGCTAGGAGGAAAGGAGATGAACACGCCAGCCAGGAGAGTATGGGGGTCCAGTCCTTGCGGTCGGCTAAAGACAAAGGGATATCGTCTACAGTGGCAGGAGCAACAGCGGCGGCAGTTGCAGCAACCGCTAAACTGGAAAAAATGATTAACGTAACCGACCATACTCCAACGAAAGGGGGGCAGCTAGTACAGAGCAAGATAACAGCAGACAGAAAGAGCCAGGGGGGCTCAATTGCATTTGCCAGCGGAACTACAGCAAAGAATCCACCAGTTAAAGGAGCAGGAGGAGCAGGGAAAACGATGGAAACAGCTAACACCCAGAGTCAAGTTCCAGAGGGGGAGCTATCCCTGAAAGACATCCTCCTGGCAATTAACGCCTGTAAACAATCCTTAGGTGAAATGTCAGGACAGATGCAAGACATTAAAGATGAAATTGCCCTAGTACGCCATGATCTTAAAAAAACAGCGGAGAGAGTAACAGAAATAGAAGGGAGAATAAGTCTTATAGAAGATGAGCTATACCCCATGAAACAAAGAGTCAAGACCCAGGAAGAACAGTTAAATAGGCTCACGGAAAAAATGGTTGAGATGGAAAATAGACTGCGAAGAGACAATGTGAGGGTAGTGGGCCTGCCAGAGAAGAGTGAAGGTGCAGATCCAATAGGCTTTTTTGAAAAGTGGCTGATTGAAACCTACGGAAGAGAGACATTCTCGCAGCAGTTCTCTATTGAAAGAGCGCATAGAGTCCCGTTCAGGCCCCCACAACAAGGAAATCCCCCAAGAGCCCTACTGTTGAAATTTTTAAATCATAGGGATAAAATAAACCTCTTACGCAGGGCCAGAGAAAAAGGGAACATATTCTATAATGGTGCGAGAATCTCAACATACCCTGATTTTTCCCCAGGACTGCAAAAGCGTAGAGCGGAATTTTTAAAAATTAAACGTAACCTCCAAGGGTATGATGTAACATATGCGCTTCTTTATCCTGCCAGACTACGCGTGAATGCACTTGGAGGAAGTCAGATTTTTGACTCCCCCGAGAAGGCACTAACATGGTTGGAGGAAAAGAAGGACCAGTTACCACTGAAATAAAAAGGGAGTAGAGCAGAAGGAGAATAGAATAGGGGAATAAATATATACACGTAAATATAAGACATATATAATAAAATTGAAAACCATCATAGGGGGAGGGGAGTGAGGTGGGGAATACACATGGTTGGATTGAATCAGAAAATAAGATTGCACGTGAATGGAGGAAGGGTGGGAAGGGTGGAGGGTAAGAGTAAGGAAGATAGGGGTGTGTGTAGAGTTGGTTTTGGAATAAAGGGAGGGTATGGGACGGTCACTAAAAAAGCCTCTAAGGGTAACCTAGAATGGAGTGGGGGGGGTGGGGGGAGGGTTTTTGGTGGGAGGGGTGGGGGGGGGGGAGATCACAAAACAAGGGAGTATATAACGCATAAGAATGTAAGGAAATGCTTTGTACACTATTTATTACATTTGCTCACAGGACGGCACACCAGGCACAACATAGCTAGGATGAGTATAGGTCAAGGAACTGAGATGAGTTTAAAATATTTGGTTAAAGGTGGAGTTAGAGTAACTTTTAGTTGTTTTATTAATAGTGATAGGAAGGGTTTGAGCACTAAAACACAAAGGGTAAATACGTTGCACAAATTAATGGGATATAATATTTTATTGCTCTCTATTGTACTCTTTTAGTAAGACTGGTAAAATTTAAAACCCCCTTTCTAGTAAGGACTATATGCAGTAAAAATCAGGTTAAGTGATGATGTTGAATATTGGATCATGGAATGTTAGGGGTCTGGGAACCCCTGTTAAAAGAGCAGCGATATTTGATAGCTTGGATACATATAAAGTAAGAATAGCCTGCCTGCAGGAGACGCACCTAACAAAAGATACTAAAGGACATATGAGGAATAGGAGGTATAAGTATCAGTTTCACTCTGTGCATACCTCATACTCGAGAGGGGTCGCGGTACTAATTGATGGGGAGGTGGTATTCTCCTGCAGACAGTGCGTATTAGATGAAGAAGGGCGATATATCTTCATGCATTGTACAATAGAGGGTCAAGAATGGGTACTAGCCAATATATACATTCCCCCCCCTTTAGAATGGAGATATTGTATGACCTCTTGAAATTCATAATGGATAAGCCGGGCCTGCCAGTTATAGTAGTTGGGGACTTGAATGTAGTTATGGATAAAAAAAAGACAGATTTCCTCCAGGGAAACAGAGCCAGGGAGCACAAGAAAACCGGATGTGCCAATATCTACAAGAAGCAGGATTATCCGACATTTGGAGATTATGGAACCCAGGAACATTACAATACTCATGTTACTCGAGTTCCTACTCTACCTTATCAAGGATAGACATAGTACTGGGTAATGATCTAGCAGGGCAAGTAATACAAAATATAGAGTATCATCCTAGAGGGGTGTCAGATCACTCTTTAATGACAGTTGAAGTAAACCCAGGAAATAAAAAAGAAGGTAGACTATGGAAACTGAACCCGGCCTGGTTGGAAATTATGGAGGAGTCAGAAGGGATGGTATCTGAGCTGGACGAATTCATAAGGTTCAACTCGTATAATGTCACAAAGGGGGTGATGTGGGATACGTTAAAGGCTTATTTGAGGGGTCTATTGATTCAGAAAGTGTCTAAAATCAAAAAAGCTTCACGGGACTGGGAGGATAAGACTAGGAGAGAGTTAATGGAGGCAGAGAAGGAGTATGTGAAAGAACCCTTACCTGAGAAACAAAAAGTGTGGGAGAAAAAACAACAAAGCTATAAAGACGCAATACTCAGGAAAGTAGAAAATAAAAGATTGTTCCAGAGACAAATTATATATGGGGAAGGAGAAAAAGTAGGGAAGATGCTGGCCAGTATTGTTAAAAACAGTTCCCCCCCCTCCACGGTCTCAGTAATTAGAACTAAGAGTGGTGAAATATCATCCCAGAGAGAGATAATTATAGATACCTTTAAAGAATACTACACGGATCTATATAAATCCCGAGGGATCAGGGAGGGAGAGGAAATGGACTCCTTTTTTAGTAAGAAAAGTATACCAGTAATTGAGGAGGCAGATAAAGAGGAACTAGAGCGACCGATCACACTGGAAGAAATTAAAATGGCAGTAGCAGAAATGGTCAATAAGTCCCCGGGTCCAGATGGGTTACCAACAGAAATATATAAAAGCTACGGGGAAATACTGCTTCCGGAACTCCTTAAAGTATTTAACTGGGCAAAGGAGAGGGGAATTGCCATCATCAATGACTGAAGCTATAATTATCGCATTGCATAAGGAGGGGAAGGACCCACTGGAACCAGGATCTTACAGACCTATATCCCTACTCTGCTCTGATGTTAAGATACTAGCAAAGGTCCTGGCAGGGAGGTTAAGAAAGATCATTCACAAAGTAGTTCACCAAGATCAAACAGGGTTTATTCCAAATAGAGCAACAAGTATGAACATCAGGAGAGTTTTTCTGAACCTTCAGATACCCACAGATAATATGGGCTCGAGAGCAGTTATGCAGCTTGACGTGGTATAAGCGTTTGACAGCGTAGAATGGGAGTACATCTGGCGGGTACTAAGGGAGTTTGGGTTTGGCCCCTCCTTTATTAGCTGGGTAAAAGTACTTTATAATGATCCCAAAGCAAAAGTAAGAATTAATGGTGACTATTCATCCGAGTTCCAACTAGAAAGAGGCTCAAGGCAAGGCTGCCCCTTGTCCCCTCTAATATTTGCCCTGGCAATGGAGCCATTAGCCATTTCAATAAGGCAGAACAGGATAATAAAAGGATTCCAGAGAGCAGAGGGGGAAGAACGGATCGCATTGTATGCGGACGACGTTCTCATATTTTTAGGTGACCTGGAGGGATCCCTTAACCAGGTGTTGGAAATATTCTCAGCATTTGGAAGAGTTTCGGGCTTATCCATAAACCAGGAGAAATCGGTGCTGTTACCAATAGATCCTGTGGGAGAGAACGGCCCTGTAAGTAATATACAAATGGAAATAGTAGAGTCAACAAAATACTTAGGTATAAAGTTAACAAAAGATCCAGGGGAATATTTAGTTAATAACTTGACTCCCCTGTTGAGGAAATTTAAAAGCAAGATTGAAATTTGGAGAGGTTTGCCTCTGTCAGTGGCAGGGAGATGCAACCTGACTAAAATGTTGTGGCTTCCCCAGCTACTGTACGTTATGCATAACTCCCCAATATGGATAAGCCGGAGCTGGTTTAAAAAAATAGATACACTACTGGGAGATCTCATCTGGAAAGGGGGTCCTTCTAGGATAAGACTACAAACCCTACAACTGTCATCGCAAGAAGGGGGATTAGCGGTGCCTCACCCAAGGGGCTATTTTTTGGCGGCACAGATGCAGCAACTGGGGAGAGGCTCCGGTCCTAACGGCCACAATAGGAGAGAACTGATGATTATGGGAGCACCCCATGGGACAGTGGCGGAAGTACTTGAGGCAAACTCCTTTTTGCACAAATCCCCAACGATAAAACTGATGAAAAAAGTATGGAACACTATCAAGGCCATGAAAGGAATGGGAGGTCTGATGAAATGTACTCCACTGTGGAATAATAAGAATTTAGAGGAATTAAAAGAAATAGGGAAAATAAAATCATGGGAAATGAGAGGGATAAATAAATTATCCCAGTTGTACAATCAAAATACCTTAAAAACATTTGGATCACTCAAAGAGGAATTTGGTATTCCAGACCATTCATATTTTAGTTACCAACAAATCAAACATGCCTTGAGCAGACAGTTTGGAGGACAAGGGCCAGTTTGGAATAGGTCTATTATATTTCAAAAATTAGACATGCAGGGTGGACATGGGGGGTCCATAGCCGAAATGTACCCAGATATATGTAAAAGCATTATAGAGACTCCAGGAAAATTGAAATGTAGAACTAAATGGGAAGAAGATCTGGGAGTAATATCGGATGAACAATGGAAAGAGATATTGGCGGGAGGTCACCAGGTTTCAGTCTCACCAGCTCAGAAAGTTTCACAATTAATGCTACTACATAGGACATACTACACTCCTAAAAGGTTATTCAGGTTTGGAGGGAGGAAAGATGACAAATGCCCTAGATGTCAGGAATCGGGGGATCTAATCCACATGATATGGAAATGCCCGAAGCTATTCCGCTATTGGAATGAAGTGGTGGAAACGTTAAATAAGATCTTCGCCTTAGAACTTAAAATAGAGCCAAAACTATGCATCTTGGGGGTAGAGGGAAATGTAAGAAGAGGAAATTTTAAAATTAAAATAGTAAGAAGATGCCTATTCCAAGCAAGGAAGTTAATAGCTTTAAGATGGCAGGCAAGATCCCCCCCCACGAAGGAAGATTGGATTAAAACGGTAATAGAAACAATGTGGAAGGAAAAAGTAGTATACATGAAGAGAAAGAACCTGAAAGAATTTAAAAGATTATGGAATCCTTGGCTAGTAGAATTGGGATACCCAATGTGAAGGAATGATAAGAGAAGCAGCCTTTTGGTAGCTAAATTAAGTAAGGAATAGTGAGGCATGCTTGGGGGAGGGAAGGGGGGATAGGGTGGGAAAAATACAGGAGGAGAAAATAATTAGAGTATACCTTTTTCTGCTATAGCAATATGTGTTTATAAATGTATGTATAGTAGATATATTCAAAAATTGGTATGCTTGTTTTTTAAAATTTTTTGTGTTATGTGAAAAAAAAAATAATAAAGATTATGGAAATTATAAAAAAAGAACAGGCCTCGTCATGGTCAACCAAAGAAGTTGAGTGAACGTGCTCAGCGTCATATCCAGAGGTTGCCTTTGGGAAATAGACATATGAGTGCTGCCAGTATTGCTGCAGAGGTTGAAGGGGTGGGGGTCAGCCTGCCAGTGCTCAGACTATACGCCGCACACTGCATCAAAATGGTCTGCATGTCTGTCGTCCCAGAAGAAGGCCTCTTCTAAAGATGATGCACAAGAAAGCCCGCAAACCGTTTGCTGAAGACAAGCAGACTAAGGACATGGATTATTGGAACCATGTTCTGTGGTCTGATGAGACCAAGATAAACTTATTTGGTCCAGATGGTGTCCAGCGTGTGTGGCAGCAACCAGGTGAGGAGCACAAAGACAAGTCTGCCTACAGTCAAGCTTGGTGGTGGGAGTGTCATGGTCTGGGGCTGCATTAGTGTTGACGGCACTGGGGAGCTACAGTTCCTTGAGGGAACCATGCATGCCAACATGTACTGTGACATACTGAAGCAGAGCATGATCCCCTACCTTCAGAGACTGGGCCACAGGGTAGTATTCCAACATAACCCTAAACACACGTCTAAGAGGACTACTGCCTTGCTAAAGAAGCTGAGGGTAAAAGTGATGGACTTGCCAAGCATGTCTCCAGACCTAAACCCTATTGAGCATCTGTGGGGCATTCTCAAACGGAAGGTGGAAAATAGCAAGGTCTCTAACATCCACCTGCTCTGTGATGTCATGGAGCAGTGGAAGAGGACTCCAGTGGCAAGAGGGTCAAGGCAGTGCGGGAAAATAAGTGGCCACACAAAATATTGACACTTTGGGCCTAATTTGGACATTTCCCTTAGGGGTGTACTCACTTTTGCTGCCAGCGGTTTAGACATTAATGGCTGTGTGTTGTTTTGAGGGGACAGCAAATTTACACTGTTATACAAGCTGTACACTTGCTACACATTGTAGCAAAGTGTCATTTCTTCAGTGTTGTCACATGAAAAGCTATACTAAAATATTTACAAAAATGTGAGGGATGTACTCACTCTTGTGAGATTGCTGTGAAAAAAGAACACTGCACATGGGATTTGATTGTGCGACAGAAATGCACATTGACCTGTAGAAAAATGATGCATATTATTTATTATTATACAGGATTTATATAGCGCCAACAGTTTACGCAGAAGTGATTGGCAATCTCTTGGGCAGTGAGTGACTTGGTGGGTATAGGGAGTAAGTGACGAAGCAGAGAGTTAAAGGTTGAGAAGAGTCAACGGGGACTGGATGACAAAGTAGTATTAAGAGAGACAAAGTAGGCTTGTTTGGCAGCATGGAGGCAGGAATTGTATTTTAGAAGGGCAGATTTATATAGGGTGAAGTATTGCAGGCATTTGGTTTTACGCCACAGTCGTTCAAGAGCACAACAATGTCTCTTGAGATTTCTAGTGTTGTCAGTTTGCAAGGGTTGTAACGGTCGGGGCCTGATTCTGCGGGCAGTTAGAGGAGCAAGTGCATCTAGTGATGATGAGTGAACTGTTGTAGACAGAGATGGCTAGGTCAGGACAGGGGAGAGATTGTCATATAGGTGGTCAGTAGCAGAATAGAGAAGAGAAGGGTTAAAGTGGCAAAGGTTCCTACAAGTAACTGTTTGCTGCTTGGAGGGATGGGTTGTTGGAGGCAAGGATACAGTGAAGCTAATGAGGTTGTGATAAGAGAGGAAAGGAGGTGTTTGTGAGATTATGCAAGTGAAGGCGCAAAGAACTGGCGATAACAACAATAACAACAATAATAAGAACGAAGGGATAGGGGACAAACTGAAATGTTTCCAGTCTCACATTACATTAAATGGATAGATAATGTCCACATGTATATGTCCAAAGTGGAGAAATTGAATATCTCATTAACATATATAGGGTACGGTCTCACTGTCATGTGGACATGAGGAGTTCAAGGGTCCAGTTAATAATGATAGGTCCACGAGCAGGGCTGCCTTCATCAAGAAGTGAAACCACATTCCAATCCTAAGGAAAAGCAAAAGAGAGAGGCGCCTCTGGGTGCAGACTAAAAACAAGGTTTATTTCATAAAAAGGTAATGATCATCAAACTCACATGTTGAAGGTCGTCAGTAGGCATAAAATAGTAATCAATACTGAGGAGGACATCATCCATCAAAGGTTCAAGACAGTCAAAAACAACTCCTAGCAGGGGGCTCTGCCTGTGTGTGAGGAGAGGTACCGCTGAGATGTGAGGCCGGCCGCAGCGGTGACAAGTCACAGTACTAGGTGGAGAGCATGGAAGGCTGTAAACATCCGGCGAGGAGTGATGACGTCATGAGTCATCACTCCTCGCCGGATGTTTACAGCCTTCCATGCTCTCCACCTAGTACTGTGACTTGTCACCGCTGCGGCCGGCCTCACATCTCAGCGGTACCTCTCCTCACACACAGGCAGAGCCCCCTGCTAGGAGTTGTTTTTGACTGTCTTGAACCTTTGATGGATGATGTCCTCCTCAGTATTGATTACTATTTTATGCCTACTGACGACCTTCAACATGTGAGTTTGATGATCATTACCTTTTTATGAAATAAACCTTGTTTTTAGTCTGCACCCAGAGGCGCCTCTCTCTTTTGCTTTTCCTTAGGTGTTTGTGAGATTGCCAGGGTTGCAGAGATGGGAGAATACAAGGTCAAGGGTATTACCATTGGAGTGAGTGGAAGTATGTTCATTGGGTTAGGTCAAACGATGAGGTCAAGTCGAAGTGTAGCTGTAGTTGGGCTGTTAACATTGACAGGAATGTTGAATTCACCAAGAATGATCGTGGGTATTTCAGAGGAGAGAAAGTAGGGTAGCCAGGCAGCAAAGTCATCATGAAAGTGCGATACTGGTCCAGGAGGTCGATAAATTGCTGAAATCCTCAAAGAAATAGGAGAAAACAGACGAATTTAGTGCATCTTGAAAGAAGAGAGGGATAGAGGGGGAGGGATAGAAGGCACTTGGAAGGTGCTTTGTGGGGATAGAAGGAATCCAACTCCACCTCCTTTTTGTCTGTTGGGTCTGGGGGAGTGAGTCCAATGGAGGCCACCATGGGAGAGGGCAGCAGGAGAAGCTGAGTCAAGATTTTGAAGCCAGGTTTCGGATATGGTGAATATGTTAAAACCATGAAAGATGAAGAGGTCATGTACAGATGTTAGCTTGTTACAGATGGCGCGGGCGTTCCAAAGGGCGCATAAATAGGTGGACTGCTTTGAAGAAGCAGGGGGATAGAAATTAAACTGAGTGGATTGCTGTGGTTGCCAGAGGAGGAGGGGTATTGGATATGTGGCTTGCAGTTAGAAAATGGCAGACCAGGATTAGGAGAAATGTCACCTGAGACTAGAAGGGCGAGGAAGGGATATAATATACATTAATAAATGTCCCCCACAGACTTCTACACATGTTGCTCAGCCTGCCTTTGCAGGATTGTGTGACATGAAAAAGTAATGAAAAGGTGGATATAGAAATTGTTTTATATTGCAGGTAGAGCTTAAATTATGCCATTTCATAAAATGTAAATTTTTAAAGGTGTTTTTTTTTTTTTTTTGATAATGTTGAGAGAGAATAAAACCTCTGTCAGGTTGTTAGTGCTGCATGTTCATTTCCCTTTTAAAGTGGTATTAAACTCAAAAGCAAACATTTTATTATATATTGCAGTTTACTAATTTATTAATTCTGCATTATTTTCTTTTTCATCTCAGTTATCTTTCTTTTCACCTGTGATCCTGCCAGCAAGTTTTGTTTTTTCAACAGAACAAGCTGTCCTGCTGTAGCAGTTAGAAGGTTACGACAAACCATTTAATACTGACAGATGTGATTTACAATGATCAGCTTTTATTTATGTAAAACTTTTATCCCAAAAGGGAACAAAACTGTCACTGTAAGACCCCTTTCACACTGGGGAGCTTTGCAGGTGATACAGCGCTAAAAATTGCGCCTGCAAAGCGCCCTGAAAGAGCCGCTGCTGTCTTTCCAATGTGAAAGCCCCGAGGGCTTTCACACTGGAGCTGTGCGCTGGCAGGATGCTAAAAAAAAGTCCTGCTAGCAACACCTTTGTAGCGGTGAAGGAGCGGTGTATACACCGCTCCTTCACCACTCCTGCCCATTGAAATCAATGGGGCAGCGTGGCTAACTCACCAGTATAGCACTGCTGCAGCGCCTTGCGGTGGTTTGAACCCTTTCTCGGCCGCTAGCGGGGATAAAAGCTCCCCGCTAGCGGCCGAATAGCGCCGCAAAATTGACAGTAAAGCGCCGCTAAAAATAGTGATGCTTTACTGCCGATGCACCCACCGCCCCAGTGTGAAAGGGGCCTTACTGCTTAAAATGTGCTAGCTGGAGTTTGGCTTTAATCTGCTAGTGCTTCTAAAACTCCCCTCCCACCATACTGACAATGTTGCTATACAAATGTGTCTATTGCTCCTTCATCCAAAGTGGGGGTACCCTAATACAGGAGGTATGTTACTGACCAGATCACCAGTGGAGACAGGGGAAAAAAAGCCTAAAAATTCAACTAGTGCAGCCACCACATGTAAGGATTGGTAAGCTGCAATATATTACATTTTTGATTTTGGGTTTAATACCGCTTTATTTTCTGTTCCCACAACCTTGTCACACCCTGACACAAAGCGTGCCACCAGGACAAGAATTAAGAGGAAATTTCCCCAATACAGACCGCAACCAAAACCCTATTGACTTTTTTACCCTTCTCTGCTAAAAGGCATTTTTCAGACACTAAAATTGACTCAAGATACTGCCTAATGCACCATTTGTAAATTCAAAAAGTTCACCTGTGGCTTTATATCAAAGTTTGGAGGAGGAAAAGGGATGGGAGCTAACGGTGAGGAACACACATGACGCTCGAACTGGATAAACCTGATTATGATCAACCATCCCTGATCAAAAATTGTAAAACCAACTCACTGTATCTATTAGAAATTAATTAGTATCAAAAACTGTCATAAAAATGTGGTACTACTTCTACAACAACATACATACCGTTAAAAGACCAAGTCCACCTCCATATGTTTACATGTGATAATGACCACAAGTAGCAAGTGTAAAGATTGACCCAGTCCCCGGCTCCTATTGTCGCTGTGGGAACATGCATAAGTCTGGTCAAATTGTGATAGACTGATAAGGCTGCAAAGGGGGATGTGTCACCATTGAATCCATTTTCACTGCAAAGTTCAAGACAGAATCTATATTGGATGTGCTCAAGGGAAGTTCACATGGCTCATATTGAAGCACTAAGAAAGGGATGAAGGTGGGGTAGCTGGGTGTAACTGAAAATATTGTAGTGGTCCAGAGGAGGGTCAATATTCAGGGATCTGGGTGTAAGATGTTAACGCAACAGCCACTGCAGGCAGGGAAGACACCAAGCCCTGAATTCCCTCCCTCACACTGTAGAATATAAACAGTGGAATGCAGTCCCCAGATACACTCAACTTGCCAAGTCCCTTGAGGGCCAGTTGTAATACAAAACAAATGTGAATGGAAAAGTCCCACATCAAAAAGGCATAGAATATACTTATCTGATCCTGTTAGGTTTCAATGTCCTTAAATGAAAAGAAAAGCCATCCCTTGCAGGGTCTATCGTATGGGTTTCAATGGGGTGAGACCCGGTCATAATGATGAGGTGGACTCTGGTGTAACCTGACTTGTTTCACCGGTCTGTGCCAGCTGCTTCAGAGGTTGAACGGTATACTGTCCTGCCATCATGTGTAATGTCTGAGCTTAGCACGCCGATATAAGTTTTAACTTTAGAAGAGGAATATCGTTATGGCAGCAGCTAGCTGCCATAAGCCCAGTAACCTCTTTTTCGGCCAGCGGTCTGGTTTCCGATAATAGTGGTCTCTGCGGCAGATTCGCCACGAGATGACTTTTATCGGCGGCGGGAGGGGGCCCCCCCGCCGCGCTCTGGTGCCCTCCGCCGCTTACTGGAGCCGTCTGCAGCGGCGGAGGCGATCGGATCCTCTCACGTCGGTGGCATAGAGACAAGCGAGGGGAAGATGGGCCCCCACCCGTCTCCTTACCATTGCAGGGCAGAAACTACGTCAAAACGTCACTTTCGCCCATAGCTCTTAAAGGGCCATTTTTTTTTTTTTTAATTTATTTTTTTTTTATCACAACATTTTTTTTTTTATTATTGCATTTTAGTGTAAATATGAGATCTGAGGTATCTTTGACCCCAGATCTCATATTTAGGAGTTCCTGTCATGCTTTTTTTCTATTACAAGGGATGTTTACACAAATGTTTTTTTTTAAAGAACAGTGTAAAAATAAAAGGTAAAACAAAATAAGAAAAAAAAACATTTTAAACACGCCCCGTCCCGCCGAGCTCGGGTACAGAAGCGAATGCATATGTGAGTAGCGCCCACATATGAAAACGGTGTTCAAATCACACGTGAGGTATTGCCGCGATCGCTAGAGCGAGAGCAATAATTATAGCCCTAGACCTGCTCTGTAACTCAAAACATGCAACCTGTAGAATTTTTTAAACCTCGCCTATGGAGATTTTTAAGGGTAAAAGTTTGTCACCATTCCATGAGCGGGCGCAATTTTGAAGCGTGACATGTTGGGTATCAATTTACTCAGCGCAACATTATCTTTCACAATATAAAAAAACATTGGGCTAACTTTACTTTTTTAATTCAAAAAGTGTATTTTTTCCAAAAAAAGTGTGCTTGTAAGACTGCTGCGCAAATATGGTGTGACAAAGTATTGTAGCAACCGCCATTTTATTCTCTAGGGTGTTAGAACCCCCAAACAATATACTTTTTTTTTTCTAAGTAATTTTATAGCCAAAAAAACTGTTTTTAACTTGTAAACAACAAATCTCAAAAAGAAGCTTGGTCCTTAAGTGGTTAAATGACTGCAGGTGCGTGCATGGTCTTGCCCTACGTGTGCATCATGGCGTATCACATGGTCGCCAACCGCAGACACGCATGAGCTGTGATGTCCTCACGTACAGCGACACCGCTGCAGGCGCAGTAAGCCATGTCACTAATTGCTATGAAAAAGAAATTGTCAAAAAATGGACAAAAGACAGTCAACGAATGTTGCTCAGTCTTTACTCTGTCTCCGAGAGGGCAGCAAATATGACATTTTCAGAGAGCCTAACTGACCAAAAATAACATGGTGGCAGAACTTACTGCCATAATTCAGTACCGCAACAATATCAAAGACAAAAGAAAAATGGTCAAATATATAACTAATTCCTATAGTATACAGTGAGTTGTAAAAAAAAATACAAATTTCAATAATCTAAAAAATCTAAAAAATTATGTCCCATATGTATCTCAAGAAGGGAACAAAACTGAGGCTGCCGTTTAAGCTGGGGGGTTTTGTGGCCTCCAACTCCCAAATCCAACGGGTTTCATGTTGGAGGACCAATGGATCAAAATCACCCCCCTTTTGTCTTGAGGGATCACCTCCAAGACCCAACATTTGAGACATTGAGGGTTCCTGTTGTGCCGCAGACAAACATGTCTAGCTTATGGGGCCTTTAAGTGATAGGTACCAATATCATAGATGTGCTTCTGGAACTGCTTTTGCACAGGTTTGATGATCTTTTCCACGCTGAATGAGCTACAGGAGCACACAATGACATGCACTACCCCCATAGTACCTCAATCTGCCTTTTTGTCTACATTTCAAAAATCTCCCTGTGGGTAGCTGTAAGGAATCGCCCTCTATCATGTAGGGGCAAAACTCACAGCTCCCACATCGGGTCATACCTGTTCTTTCTAAAATAACAAGGAGCTCTCCTATATACCAGCTGAGAATCTCTTGAAATAAACCTGCTAACCGACGTATCCTCCCTTATCCTCCAATGTACCGAACAAATGTCTTTGTCTACCTTCTGTGTGCACTTTAGTCTTAACCTTGTAGAGTCTTTACTCCTTATATTGTCCCTCCTTTCATTTAAAAATGAGGGAGTCTTTCACTGTCCTTTGCTCTATTATAGGCCTTGGTAAGCCGCCACTTATTGTAGTCCTGTGAATGGAACCTCTTTCTCAGGTCTTTAGCTTCCTGTTCAAAATCCTGCTCATCTGTGCAGTTACGGCGGGCCCTGAAATATTGTCCAACTGGTATATTTTTGATTAATGTCTTGGGATGAAAGCTTTCAGCATGTAATAAACTGTTGGCTGCAGTTGCTTTCCTGTATAGTTTTGATACAGCCATCTTTATTTAGGGTAATTGTCAAATCCAAAAATGTAAAGCTTTCTGTATGGAAACCACACGTGAAAATTTGATTGTAGGGATTGTTACGTCGGGTCCCCACAAAAGGATTATTTTAAATCATTTTAATTCTTCCTCGGTTGCAGACCAGAAGATGAGGAGGTAATCTATGTACCTGTACCAGGATAGAATCCTGGACAGGCACACCGACGCCCCCCCCCCCCCCCCCCCCATCAAAGAGGCAATTCTCTCAGTCTCCTAGGTAGATATTGGCGTATGCCAGGGCACACTTGGTGCCCATGACCGTGCCTTGGACCTGACAATATCTGCCGTTAAACTGAAATTTGTTGTTTTTCAGGAGGAACTCAAATAATTTCACAACTAGCTTGTTTATGGTCCCTTTTATCAAATGGTCTACTGTCCAAGATCTTATTGTTTTGTAGGCCCCTATCATGGAATACGAAGCATCCGTCTAGCATCACCAATAGTGTGTCTTTAGGTAGCGTCATGTCATGTAGTAATGTGTGTAGATGTGAGGTTTCGTTTACCAAGGAGAACTGTTCCCATACAAACAGCTGCTGAATCTTATCAATATACTCACTGAATTTCTCAGTAAGTGAGCCCACTCCTGAAATGGACGACTGGGAGGGTCGTCCAGAATTGTGGACTTTGGGAATTGCATAGAACACTGGAACCTTTGGAAAGTTCACTTTAAGAAATTCAAGGCATTACTTATGTGCAGTAGAAATCTGATAAAGGTTCTGTCCCATTCCTGCTGTTCATACTAAATGTGACTGATCCTGCTCTAGTATTCTCAAGTCTGAGAGGTACAAGACTGTGGTTATATTAAAGGGAAAGCCATATAAGCTTAAAGTGCGAGGCTTGGGCAATCAGTCTTCACATGGGGTTATTATTTTTGTCACTGAAACAAAATGCCCCATTTTTTATTTCATTTTTTATATTTTATGGTGTTATTCTAACTTTACCTATTTTTCATAGAATCAATTCAGTGGAGAACAAAAGTATTACAGTATGAAGTCAACGTCCCCATGGATTGATCTCTTTATTTGGGCCATATTGCAGAATCGAGATGAAATGGCCACTTACTTTTGGGAGATGGTGAGCAAATTCTGGTTAAACTTTGAGATGTAAAGCCTACTTGCTACATAGTTCCATTTTTCATGTAGACTTGGCTAAGAATATGGTGATTCTAAAAAGCACTCTTTTGAAGGAGAAACCTAAGAACTGAGCAATCACATGATGGCTGATAGCACAACTCTCTTCTTTGACCATTAAGCACTCACTGGAGCGCTGTGCTGGGGAGGAAGCAGGAGCCTCTGGCTCATGCTCTCAGGTGCCCTAAGAGGCTGAGCCTCTGATTAGACATCAGTATGGATCTTGACAAAATGGTCAGAATTCTTCCATGTTGGCCAACAGCAGACTTTAGCTCCCTGTCGGCTGATTCTGGGTCACAGGAGAGCCCAAGTAAGTGCACTCTTGTGTCCCAGAAAAGAAATATGTCAAAAAAAGCTTTGGCCATACTGCTCTTTTTGAAAGGGGAGTTTCAGTCCCCTTGTCAATTATTTTAAGAAAAGCACCCCCATGATCTTCTTTGCTAGTGTAAACTGTTATCAGTGTGATCACTGATGTGGCCTAACAATCTTCGTTTACTCAGGGTCCTCGGTATGCCAACAGCACCCATTGCTACTGTGGGTATTTGAAGCCTGCTGGTACATGTTTCTGAGATTTGGTACAGCTGGCTACCCAACATGCACCTCCTGATCTTGTGCCTGCACAGTCAGGATACAGTGCGGCGCACTGTATCCTGATCTTGTGCCTGCGCAGTCAGGATACAGTGCGGCACACTGTGGATTGCAAAAGTAACATGATGGCAGTGGAGGATGCCTGACATATCTCGACTCCTATTGACTCCTGGGATATCAGTGTCATCAATCCCAGGAGTCAAGATATGACATACATCACTGTGGTAACTAGGGCCGGAAGAAAAAAAAAAAAAGATAGCAAAAAAAACGAGTTTGACATTTACTTTATTATAAATCCAAATATGTCCCCCGATGTAGATCCATTGTCAATCATGCTGCTTGCTGGACCTGAAAAAAAAAATTAGTGAAACCCGCAAGTGCTTTATTTATTTATTTATTTATTTTTTTAACCACTATTATTCCTTATTATATTGGCTTTTTTGAAATTTACTAATGCATCAATTTAGAATTTGGATGAAATGTTTAGCACTGTAAAACACTTGCAAGATAAATAGTGCATTTTATATACCAGTATATAGATCAGACCAAAATGAGACAAATGAGGAGGAAAGGGGGACAGAGGGACTTTGTTCCAAATCAGGGCCAGTTGGGAGCTATGCTTAAATAGGTAAGGGCCAGAGTCACCCAGGGATATCACCAGGTGGCTCTGCCCCCTTCCGACATCACCACTACAGCATACACTAGGCGATATACATAACAAGGGGGCGGGGCCACCCGGCAACTTTGCTGTGTGGCCCAGCACTTTGCCTACTTAAGAACTGTCGGACGGAGGAGTGGGCATTCGCCAGTTAACCTTTGAGTGCAGAGCTTTTTTTTTTTTTGGTCGTGCGGGCAGCATGATTTACAATGGATCTACATTTGGGGACATTATTTTTGGATTTTTAATAAAGGAATTGTCAAAAACTGTTTTGTTTTTATTCTGTGTCACACTTTTGATGAATGAGTAGGGGTACAATACTCCTACTCATTTACATGGGGGGGGGGCAGGATCTGGGGACCCCCCCATGTTGAGGGTGTGCGGCCTGGTATGGTTAAGTGTGGGGGGCGTACTCGCTCGTCCCCTCTCTTTTCTGACCTGCCGGGCTGCATGCTTGGATAAGGGTCCTGTTCTGTACTCTAAGATATTAAGTTTACAGGTAAGTCACAATTCCTCTGTTTTTGTAAGATGTGATATTTCACGTGGACAGTTACTATAAATGTTTTCATGTTATTTGCAAAGGGTACAGAAGCTGTTTCCTCAGCACTTGCTGCCTCTAAGCTGCTGATAGAACTTTCTCGTCTGGAGTCCGAAGCAGAGGAGTCGATGGCTATGAGAGATTTAGCGGCAAAGTTTGAGCAACTGGCAATAGGCAAGTGTGTTTTTTTTTTTTTTTTTTTTTAGGGGTTTTTTTCTGTCTTTCCACAGTTACAGCACCTGATTTGCTAAGGTGTGGTGAAGTGAGGTGAACTTAAAATATCCAATCATGTGAAAATAAACTGATTCATGTCGCTTTGGTAAATCTTACTCATTGGTGTTTATTTTACAAAGGAACAGAAATTGCTTATTTTCCAAAGTGAATTTTCACGTAGAGGGGGAAATTTCACTTAGCTGAATGAATGTATGCAACTTAACTTTGTAAAGTATACCCAATCATGTGCAAGGGAATTTTTTTCTTGCACATGATTGGATCATAGAAGTCAACAGCGCTTCTCCTCATTAACTAAGCTAAGGGAAAGTTATTTTTTTAAAGTGAAAATTCACTTTGCAAAGTAAGTGAGCAACATATTTACTTTTAGTGAATTGAGGCCCACAGTGTACATAAAACCAGATTACTTGAATAAGGTCAGCTGAACCTACCGTATGCCCATCTTTCATTATACTTGCTAATGAGATCAACTTCATTATGTAGAATTCATATTTATATATGTGTACGGGACAGATGTATTTAGCAGCTTTTCTTTACTGCTTTACATTGATACAATGTTCTTGTTTTTACTGCTCCTTCCAACTATGCAAATCAGGTGATTATTTGACAATAATGTGCCCTGGCTAATATAACAAGGTTTAAAGAAAAAAACTATGGTGGGCATATCCACGCACTGAATAAGCCACATGGCTAAAAACTTTTATTATTTACTTAAAAATAAGCCTTGAATCACGTGCACCCTGGGGTTTGAATGAGGGATTTACTTGCCTTCAGTTTGTATGTATTTAATCTTTGACTTGCATCTATATCCTAATGGAAAACGATATACTGTGTGTTGTTTTTTATTTTTTATTTTGGGACGGGCCAGGCAAAAGTATGGCTGATTATTGTAAGTTGATATTAGTCTGAAACTTGAACTGGAGGATCTGTGTGTATAAATCTAACAAGTTTAGATGGTTCTCAGTGTTCTCCTGACGTTGTGAAATTTATAGAATACTTCACACAGTGTCTGGTAGATAGCCTTCTCCTTTTTGTCGACAAGATGGCGAAGTCCCAGCAGCAATCATACAGGAAGAGACAGGCATAGCAACCATCTTCAGCTACAAATGGAGGAGAAACCATGTGGTGATGGCACACATACCACTGAATTTTATTTCACTCTGCTGCCTCCCCGATGAAGCTCTCCCTTTTGAGAGTGAAACATGTCGTTATCTTTGGGCCTAGTCTTTTTTGATTTATCACTGGTATGTTTTTTGAGTGGAGGACTAGGGACTCTTTATGCCTCTCTATATTGAGCTCCAATTTGGTGCTTTACCACTTCTGGACCGCCACACGCCAATATACATCCTTATTTTGAAGGGGGATATCGTTGTTATGGCAGCTGCCATAACCCCGGTATCCTCTTGTTCAGCCAGTGATCCACTTAAAGATAAAAGTGGTCTCTGCGGTGGATTCACCTCGAGATCACTTTTATCGGCGGCGGGAGAGGGGCCCCCCTCCCGCCGCACTCCGGTGCTCTCCGCCTCTTACCAGTGACGTCGGTAGCGGCGGAGGTGATCGGATGCTGTCTCTAGCTGGGCATGGAGACGAGTGAGGGGAAGATGGCCCCCACCCATCTCCATGACATTGCAGGGCGGAAGTGACATCAAAACTTCACTTCCGCCCATACCTCTTAAAGGGCAATTATTTTTTAATTCTTTTTTTAAATGACAATTTTTTTTTTTTTATTGCATTTTAGTGTAAATATGAGATTTGAGGTCTTTTTGACCCCAGACCTCATAGTTAAGAGGTCCTGTCATGCTTTTTTTCTATTACAAGGGATGTTTAAATTCCTTGTAATAGGAATAAAAGTGACACCATTTTTTTTATTTTTAAAAACTATGTCAAAATAAAAGGTAAAATAAGAAAAAAAAATTTAAACACGCCCTGTCCCGCTGAGCTCGCATGCAGAAGCGAACGCATACCTGAGTAGTGCCCGCATATGAAAACGGTGTTCAAACCACACATGTGAGGTATCACTGCAATTGGTAGACCAAGAGCAATAATTCTAGCCCTAGACCTCTGTAACTCAAAACTTGCAACCTGTAGAATTTTTTTTAAACGTCGCCTATGGAGAGTTTTAAGGGTAAATGTAAAGGTTTGTTGCCATTCCAGGACTGGGCGCAATTTTGAAGCGTGACATGTTGGGTATCAAATTACTCGGCGTAACATTATCTTTCACAATCTATAAAAAAATTGGGCTAACTTTGCTGTTGTCTTTTTAACCACTTCAGCCCCGGAAGGATTTACCCCCTTCCTGACCGGAGCACTTTTTACAATTTGGCACTGCGTCGCTTTAACTGTGAATTGCGTGGTCATGCAATGCTGTACCCAAACGAAATTTGCATCCTTTTCTTCCCACAAATGGCTTTCTTTTGATGGTAATTGATCACCTCTGCGTTTTCTTATTTTTTGTGCTATAAACGGAAAAAGACCGAAAATTTGGAAAAAAAAATGATATTTTCTACTTTTTGTTATTAAAAAAATCCAATAAACTCAATTTTAGTCATACATTTAGGCCAAAATGTATTCGGCCACATGTCTTTGGTAAAAAAAAATGTCAATAAGCGTATATTGGTTTGCGCAAAAGTTATAGCGTCTACAAACTAGGGTACATTTTCTGGATTTTACACAGCTTTTAGTTTATGACAGCCTATGTCATTTCTTGAGGTGCTAAAATGGCAGGGCAGTACAAACCCCCCCAAATGACCCCATTTTGAAAAGTAGACACCCCAAGGAAATTACTGAGACATGTTGAGCCTATTGAATATTTCTTTTTTTGTCCCAAGTGATTGAATGATGACAAAAAAAAAAAAAAAAATTTACAAAAAGTTGTCACTAAATGATATATTGCTCACACAGGCCATGGGCATATGTGGAATTGCACCCCAAAATACATTCAGCTGCTTCTCCTGAGTACGGGGATACCACATGTGTGGGACTTTTTGGGAGCCCACCCGCGTACGGGGCCCCGAAAACCAAGCACCGCCTTCAGGATTTCTAAGGGCGTAAAGTTTTGATTTCACTACTCACTACCTATCACAGTTTTGAAGGCCATAAAATGCCCAGATGGCACAAACCCCCCCCAAATGACCCCATTTTGGAATGTAGACACCCCAAGCTATTTGCTGAGAGGCATGGTGAGTATTTTGCAGCTCTCATTTGTTTTTGAAAATGAAGAACGACAAGAATTTTTTTTTTTTTTTTTTTCAATTTTCAAAACTTTGTGACAAAAAGTGAGGTCTGCAAAATACTCACTATACCTCTCAGCAAATAGCTTGGGGTGTCTACTTTCCAAAATAGGGTCATTTGGGGGGGGGGGGGTTTGTGCCACCTGGGCATTCCATGGCCTCCAAGACTGATAGGCAGTGAAGAGTGAAATCAAAAATTTACGCCCTTAGAAAGCCTGAAGGTGGTGCTTGGTTTTCGGGGTCCCGTACGTGGCTAGGCTCCCAAAAAGGCTCACACATGTGGTATCCCCGTACTCAGGAGAAGCAACAGAATGTATTTTGGGGTGTAATTTCACATATAACCATGGCATGTTTGCGCAATATATCATTTAGTGACAACTTTGTTCAAAAAAAAAAAAAATTGTCTTTTTCCCGCAACTTGTGTCACAATATAAAATATTCCATGGACTCGACATGCCTTTCAGCAAATAGCTTGGGGTGTCTACTTTCCAAAATAGGGTCATTTGGGGGGGGAGGTTTGCACTATCCTGGCATTTCATGCACAACATTTAGAAGCTTATGTCACACATCACCCACTCTTCTAACCACTTGAAGACAAAGCCCTTTCTGACACTTTTTATTTACATGAAAAAATAATTTTGTTTTGCAAGAAAACTACTTTGAACCCCCAAACATATATTTTTTTAAAGCAAATGCCCTACAGATTAAAATGGTGGGTGTTTCATTTTTTTTTTCACACAGTATTTGCGCAGCGATTTTTCAAACGCATTTTTGGGGAAAAAACACACTTTTGTAAATTTTAATGCGCTAAAACACACAACATTGCCCAAATGTTGAATGTTAAAATTGCTGCCCTCGATCTGACCTTCGCGGTAATACCTCACATGCCTGATGCAATTGCTGTTTACATTTGACGCCAGACCGACGCTTGCGTTCGCCTTTGCGCGAGAGCAGGGGGGGACAGGGGTGCTTTTTATTTATTTTTTTTTCTTTATTATTTTTTTGCTTTTTTATCTTATTTTCAAACTGTTCCTTTCATTTTTTTTATTTTTTTTTTAATCATTTTTATTGTTATCTCAAGGAATGTAAATATCCCCTATGATAGCAATAGGTAGTGACAGGTATTTTTTTTCGAAAAAACTTGGGTCTATTTAGACCCTAGATCTCTCCTCTGCCCTCAAAGCATCTGACCACACCAAGATTGGTGTGATAAAATGCTTTCCCAATTTCCCAATGGCGCTGTTTACATCCGGCAAAATCTAAGTCATAAAATGCTCGTAGCTTCCGTTTTTTTAGGCCATAGAGATTTTTGGAGCCACTCTGGTCTCTGATCGGCTCTATGATCAGCTGTCTGAATCACCGGCTGCATTCTCAGGTTCCCTGTTGGGACAGGAGAGCCAGAGAGAAACATGGAAGACGGTGGGGGGGGGATTCCCTCCAGAGGCTAATTAGCCGCTAGGATTGCTTTTACATGAAAGCCGACCACTGGCTGAAAAGAATACCAAGATGATACCTAAACCTGCAGGCATCATTCTGGTATAACCACTCAAAGTCCAGCAACATACCAGTACATTGCTGGTCCTTGTTGGGCATATATTGTAAACTTTTTTTTTTTCATGCAGCCTGTCGGCTGAACGAAAAAAAGATTGGTCGGTATGCCCACCATTAGAACACCTCCCTTCATCCACCCACTTCTTCTAATGATGGGCATACATGCACCGTTTATATATGCCGAAGCATGGGGGCATCCTCCCACAAAAGGCAGGAGCAAATCGCTCCTCCACCCACTGCTGCCCCCACGCTTCGGCATATATGCTGAAGTATGTAACTGTGGTGGTGAAATCACCTCCGACAGCGCTGGAGTCACGGCTTTATATATCGTGCGAGCAAACTCTTTTGCTGTCAAGATAAATAAATCCGCTCTGCAGCTGAATGGCGTACCTGAAAACAAAAAAATGGTTACCAATAAAACACAGTAAAGTATAAAAAAATTGCATATCTGAAAAGCAAACATGGTAAAACATAATAACAATAAAACATTGCAGAATAGAATACAGTAAAAAAGAGCAGAACAATAGAGAGAGAGAACAATAAAACGACAACTATTTTTGTTTTTTTTTTATTTTATATTTTTTTTACACTTTTTTTAGTAACTTTAACTTTTGTAACTGGTACCAGGTTTGGGTCTCTCAAAATGCGATGGCATCTTGGGAGACCCTGTGAAAGTGTGTCCTAGTCTGTGCAGTGCTGTACCCTACGCTAATACTCAACTAGTGTATGGTAGCGTTCAAAACATTCACCAATCCATAGACCAGGATTGTCGGGACAGGAGGGACAATAATACCGGGTGTCACGCCTATATCCGCGCTTGCTGCAGACACGACATCTCTTTTTGGGGGGCTCGTTGGGTAGGGGTACTCGGGAGGACATAAGGAAAATGCCTCTCATGCAGCCGGCTTACTGCATTTGGTTGGGGAAGGTGAGGTGGAGCACCGTCTGGAAACAGAAGGGCTCTGACGATCTCTTCCTGGAATTTAAGGAAGGATCCAGTCTGTCCTGAAGCTCTGTATAGCACATGAGCATTCAGCAAAGCCAATTGAAATAAACAGACATTTTTTTGTACCAGCGTCTGGCCTTACGGGCAACTAGGTACGGCGCCAACAACTGGTAGTTGAGATCCAACCCCTCCCATATTTTGGTTATATTCGTGGACACAGAGGGGTTTCTCCACAACACCAGTCGCCGTAGTAATTTGGACCGGCGTGTCTGCATGAAGAGAGGTAAGAACGAAAACATTCTTATTATCCCTCCACTTCATAGTGAGCAAGTTATTACACTTCAAGCAGGCTCTCTCCCCCAGCCTAAGATGGAAATCTACAAGCCGCTGGGGAAAGCCCCGGCGATTAGGTCGCACGGTGCCACATGCTCCAATCTGTTGATCAAAAAGGTGACTAAAAAGTGGCACGCTCGTGTAATAATTGTCCACGTACAAGTGGTACCCCTTTCTGAATAAGGGTCACACCAAGTCCCACACAATCTTGCCAGCGCTTCCTATGTAGTCAGGGCAGTTTGTCGGCTCTACGTGACTATCTTTGCCCTCGTAAACCATAAAACTACATGTATAGCCTGTGGCCCTGTCACAGAGCTTATACGTCTTGACCCCGTATCTGGCACGCTTGCTGGGAAGGTACTGTTTGCGTGATGAGTCCTTGATTAAATTTTCTGGTCGCTGGTCATTCAGACAACTTGATGGGGAATAAACAAGTCTGTAAAACGCTGGTTGAAGTGGTTTATGAGGGGCCGAATTTTGTAGAGCCGATCGTATTCAGGGTCTCCACGAGGATGACAGAGTTCATTGTTGAAGTGCATGAACCGCAAAATCTGCTCGTATCATGCCCTTGTCATGGAGGCAGAGAACATGGGCATATGGTAAATTGGGTCAGTGGACCAATATGACCGCAACTCACTCTTTTTATTTATGCCCATGTCGAGGGATAGGCCCAGAAAGATCTTAAATTCGGAAACCATAATTGGTTTCCAATCTCTGGCAAGGGAGGACTGGGGAATAGTGGCGATGTGTTGACCAGCGTATAAATTGCTTTGGTCCACAATAGATCTATAGAGATCTTCCGTGAAAAACAGCGAATAAAAATCAAGTGGCCTAAAATCCACTGTTTCCACCTGAATTCCGGGTTGGCCAGTGAATGGGGGAAGTACGGGTACTGCAGAAGTGGTGGGTTCCCAATTCAGATTGGCGAATGCTTGCCACCTCGCCAGCTTGAACTGCACTTATGGGACTCACCACGTGTTACTGCAGTGCTGGTTTGACTACGACCAGGGTGTACTAGGCCGCTGGTGCTTGCAAGTTGACCAGAAGGATGAGCGGCACTAGTACTTCTCTGCTCCATACGAGAGCCCTGCGGTTTTTGCACCTCAACAACAGCAGAAGATCCGGGGTCTGGTACGCCTGACCTTGGCAGGGACCACAAATCCGTCGTCAGAGCTATCTGTCATGGAGCTGCTGTCGTCTACAGGATCGTATTCTGAGCCTGAATCTGACAGATGAGTGACTTCCTCTTCACTATCCGTCATGCTCAGAAACGTGTAGGCCTCTTCACTACTGTACCTTCGATTTGCCATTTTGGGCTCTAAATTTACTAGTACAGTAGTGAGACTCACAGGTAAAAAAGCTCCTAGGCTGTCAGCAACTGTATCAAACGCTACCGAAAAAACTGTTAGCGATTGCAGGGATCAGGCCTGACTCTGCAAAAGCTGAACTTATGTGTTTAGTGTTTTGTAAGTGACAGTGATCGATCGATACTGCACTTGGGTGGGCCGGGGCGTAGGGGAAAAACGCAGGTGCTAGCGGGTATCTGGGCTGATCCCGCTAACACTGCGTTTTTGGGAACCCTAAACTGCTGGGGACGCTAGTATAGATTTGATCAGATATTGATCCTTTCAGATACTATACCACTAAGGGAGATGTATGCTGCGTGCGAGGGTCTTTGTGCTACTGGCACTAATCTAACTCTGCCTGGGGCAACGCAGACCCTGTCTGACACTAAAACCTAACTGATATCACCCACCGGGCGATCAGGGGGTTAAACCTTTATTGGGTAATAAACGGCGGGTATAAAAACAAACTAACCAGCGTCACCCGTAACACTTATACTGTGTTCACTGGTGAAAGGGTTAACTAGGGGGTAATCAGGGGGTTAAAACCTTTATTAGGTAGTTTATGAGGGTACCTGACGCTATAAAAAGCGGACGGTGAACCTAAATACCTACCTGGCTAACTAGCGTCACCTGTGACACGAATACGGCGATCAGAAAAAAAGAAGAGCTTAGTGACACTGGTGACAGGGGATTAAAGGGTTAACTGGGGTGTGATCAAGGGGTTAAACCTTTATGGGGGGGGTTAGGGGGGTACCCTAGACCCAAAGGGGCCTACTACTAACTGCCCTACCACTTATAACAGTCACAAATGACACCAATGCAGTAATCAATAAAAAAAAAAATCTGCTATTGGTGTCACTGTGACAAGGGTGCGGGGGGGGGGGGTGTTTATGTGCCTATGTGTGCTATTGTTGGTGTAGTGTTGGTGCAGACTCACTAAGTCTTCTCTCCTCGGGCGCCGGAACGAAGAGGCTGCACGAGGCGAGATGACATCACTTCCTCTGCTTCTGTTTACATTTCAGAAGCAGAGGAAGCTTCTCATTTGTCAGGAGAGATCGCGAGGGGGTGGCCATGAATTGGTGGCCTCTCCCTCAGCACGAATCGCTCCTGGAACGATGCAGACCGACTTGGGCACCGGGTCTCCGCCTGCCCGTGCCATTTTGTCGCAGTATATCTGCGTGAGGCGGTCGGCAAGTGGTTAACTTGTAAACAACACATCTAAAAAAGAGGCTCGGTCCTTAAGTAGTTAAGGGAAGTAAGCATTTGTGTACATTTGGGCAGTGCCTGGACCAGTTGACGTGTTGGGCTTTAGGAAGCTAGTTAAGCCCTCCAGTACCCTCTGAGCCCTTTAGAATCGCGCCAAATGGGGTGTGAAATGTGGTGTATTCTGCAATAGGGATAAGCCCGTGGTTTGAGTTGAACTTAAGTTTGATTCGAACATCGGGTGTTCGTTTGTTCCAAAATGAACCGAACATACGGGGCGTTCGCGGGAAATTCAAGCGCAGTGGAATGCCTCATAATGCACTGCGAGATCGCAGTGCATTGCTGTATGATTGACCAAGGCATGCACCTGACCTGCATGCTTTGGCCAATCACAGCACGCTCTGTGACAGGAGGTCAATTATATGTAAGGAGCAGGGCTTCTTTTTCAGCGGGAACGCGGGGTAACACAGTTCCAGTACCTCCACCACTGAATGTATGTAATGACAAGGAGGGCTGGGTTGTGCTACAGTGTCTATTAATGCTGGCTGCTGGTCAATCTATTGTTGCTGGAGGGGATCTATTTCTGCAGAAGGGTTGATTGCTGCTGGGGAGGTTGTTGCTTTTGGGGGATCTTTTGTTGCTGGGGTGGGTCTTATGTTGCTGGGGGGTCAGTTGTCGCTGGGAGGGATCTACTGTTGAGGGAGCAGTCTATTATAGCTGGCTTCTAGAGGGTCTATAGTTGCTGGGTGGTATTTTGTTGTAGGTGGTCCATTGTTGCAGGGGGGGGGTATCTATTGTTGCTGGTGGGTCTATTGTTGGCTGTGGGGGGTCTATTTTACTGCTTTTCTTGTTATCAATAACAAATTACTTGGTACCACAAATGCTACTTGGTTCTGTAGTCTCTAAAAGGGGCAGTGCTGGGAGGTGGGTAGGGGGTGGAACCAAGGACTGGTGATCAGAGGTAGGTAGGGGCAAAGACGATGGGTAACTCCCAAAAGGGGGAGTTCCTGCACCTATTCTCTGAGGAAAAAAAGCCCTGGTAAGGAGCCACACTATATAAGGCTCCTTACATAGTGGCTGTGTGTAGTGTTGGCGTGGACAGAGAGCTTGAGTTAGAATAAGCAGGCAGGTTATTCAATTAGTGGCAGTGTATTTGACTCCTAAGTGCTCATAAGTTTACATACCCTGGCAGAATTTATGATTTCTTGGCCATTTTTCGGGGGAATATGAATAATAACACAAACTTTTCTTTCACTAATGGTTAGTGTTTGGCTGAAGCCATTTATTATGAATCAACCGTGTTTACTCTTTTTAAATCATAATGACAACAGAAACTACCCAGGTGACCCTGATCAAAAGTTTACATACCCCAGTTCTTAATACCATAAATTGCCCCCTTTAACCTAAATGACAACTTGAAGTCTTTTGTGGTATTTGTGGATGAGGCTCTTTATCTTCTCAGATGGTAAAGCTGCCCATTCCTCTTGGCAAAAAGCCTCCAGTTTCTGTAAATTCTTGGACTATCTTGCATGAACTGCATGTTTGAGATCTCCCCAGAGTGGCTCAATGATATTGAGGTCAGGAGACTAGGGATGGGCCAAACACCCCCCGGTTCGGTTCGCATCCAGAACATACAAACAGACCGAAAGTTTGCGCGAACATTCAAACACCGTTAAAGTCTATGGGACTCGAACACGAGAAATCAAAAGTGAGAATTTTAAAGGCTAATATGCAAGTTATTGTCCTAAAAATGGGGACCCGGGTCCTGCCCCAGGGGACATGTATCAATGCAAAAGAAAGTTTTAAAAACGGCCATTTTTCCAGGAGCAGTGATTTTAATGATGCTTAAACTAAAAAAATGAAAGTAAAATATTCCTTTAAATATCGTACCTGGGGGGTATCTATAGTATGCCTGTAAAGTGGCACGCGTTTCCCGTGCTTAGAACAGTCCCTGCACAAAATGACATTTTTAAAGGAATAAAAGTCATTTAAAACTGCTTGCGACTTTAATGTAATGTTGGGTCCCGGCAATATGGATGAAAATCAGTGCGGTAAATGGCATGGGTACCCCCCCAGTCCATTACCCAGCCCTTTGGGTCTTGTATGGATATTAAGGAGAACCCCGCACCCAAATTAAAAAAAGAAAAGGCGTTGGGCCCCCAGGCCCTATATACTCTGAACAGCAGTATACAGGCAGTGCAAACAGGACAGGTACTGTAGATTTGTTCTTATGTAGAATCTGTTTGTAATTTGGAACAGGTACATTTTGTAAGTGTAGCTCCAGCCAAAAACTATTTTGAAGCTTTTTGGAAAACCTAGCGAAGGGTCATCACCCCTGTAACATTTGTTTTGCTGTCTGTGCCCCTGTTCAGATTTCACCTCACTTTCTGTCCCAATGACAATTGGATTTTGAAAATTTGGGTTTTTTAAGGGAAACAAGGATTGGTGATAAATCAGTGGAGGAGAAACACCTTTTTCCCATATTAACTCTTGCAGGAGAGAATTTCCCTTCCTAGGGGTAGATTTCCTCTCACTTCCTGTTGTCTCCCTCTGTAAGTAGGAGTCGTTTGTAAGTAGGAGTCGTTTGTAAGTAGGAGTCGTTTGTAAGTAGGAGTCGTTTGTAAGTAGGAGTCGTTTGTAAGTAGGGGCCTGCCCTATATACTCTGCAGAAAATAGGGCCTTAGGTGTTGGTGGTACCAGAACACTGTAAGCCCTCAAAGTTACTCTTGGTGGGCGCTGGAACGGGCCCTGCTGTGAAATATTATATCAAGAATTGTAATTA
>JBBGZY010000412.1:2292500-2297500 GCA_037952925.1 Lithobates clamitans | reverse complement strand
TTCATCATAGGCCTTGTTGACTCCTCTCCAAATGTAGTGTTTATGGTTGTGGCCAAAAAGCTACATTTTGGTTTCATCACTCTAAATGACTTTGTGCCAGAAGGTTTGAGGCTTGTCTCTGTGCTGTTTGACTTTGTAAGAGGGATAATCGGTGGCATTTGTGTAGCAATGGCTTTCTTCTGGCGACTCGACCATGCAGTCCATCTTTCTTCAAGTGCCTCCTTATTGTGCATCTTAAAACAGCCACACCACATGTTTTCAGAGAGTCTTGTATTTCACCTGAAGTTATTTGTGAGTTTTTATGTGCATCCTGAACTATTTTCCTGGCAGTTGTGGCTGAAATTTTAGTTGGTCTACCTGACCGTGGTTTGGTTTCAACAGAACCCCTCATTTTCCACTTCTTGAACACTGCTAATAGCATTCTCAATTCCTTGGATATCTTTTTATATCCCTTTCCTGTTTTACACAGTTCAACTACCTTTTCCCACAGATCCTTTGACAATTATTTTGCTTTCCCCATGACTCAGAATTAGGGATGAGCCGAACACCCCCCGGTTCGGTTCGCACCAGAACCTGTGAACGGACCGAAAGTTTGCACGAATGTTAGAACCCCATTGACGTCTATGGGACTCGAACGTTCGAAATCAAAAGTGCTCATTTTAAAGGCTAATTTGCATGGTATTGTCCTAAAAAGGGTTTGGGGACCCGGGTCCTACCCCAGGGGACATGTATCAATGCAAAAAAAACTTTTAAAAACGGCCGTTTTTTCGGGAGCAGTGATTTTAATGATGCTTAAAGTAAAAAAAAAAAAAGTAAAATATTCCTTTAAATATCGTACCTGGGGGGTGTCTATAGTATGCCTGTAAAGTGACGCCTGTTTCCCATGTTTAGAACAGTCCCTGCACCAAATGTCATTTTTAAAGGAAAAAATCTCATTTAAAACTGCTTGCGGGTTTAATGTAATGTCGGGTCATGGCAATATGGATGAAAATCAGTGAGACAAACGGCATGGGTACCCCCCAGTCCATTACCAGGCCCTTTGGGTCTTGTATGGATATTAAGGGGAACCCCGCACCCAAATTAAAATAAGGAAAGGTGTAGGGGCCACCAGGCCCTATATACTCTGAACAGCAGTATACAGGCGGTGCAAACAAGACAGGGACTGTAGGTTTGTTGTTAAGTAGAATCTCTTTGTAATTTTGAACGGGTACATTTTTAACGTGTTTAGCTCCAGCCAAAAAATCTTTTTTAAGCTTTTTGGAAAACATAGGGAAGGGTTATAGCCCCTGTGACATTTGTTTTGCTGTCTTTCCTCCTCTTCAGAAGATTTCACCTCACTTTTTGTCCCAATGAAAAATGTTTTTTGAAAATTTGGGTTTTTTTGTGGAACAAGGATTGGAAAGCATCAGTGGAAAGGAGAAATGTTTTTCCCATATTAACTCTTACAGGAGAGAATTTCCCTTCCTAGGGGTAGATTTCATCTCACTTCCTGTTGTCTCCTTCCGTTTGCAAGTAGGAGTCGTTTGTAAGTTAGATGTTTGAAAGTAGGGTCCTGCCCTATATACTCAGCAGAAATTTGGGCCTTAGGTGTTGCTGTGGCCACAACACTGTAAGCCCTCACAGGGCCCTGCTGTGAAATATTAGATCAAGAATTGTAATTACATGCCCCTGTTGAACAGGAGCTGAAAACTTAGGCCTTAGGCACTGGTGCTGGTGCCACAACACTGCAACCCCTCACAGACACTCTAGTTGGAACGCAGGAACGAGCCCTGCTGCAAGTATTGCATCAAAAATTGTAATTACACGCCCCTGTTAAACAGGGGCTGAAAAATTGTGCCTTAGGCACTGGTGGTGGCGCCCAGAACCAAAAATGTTCTTACAAGCTATCAGCGTGATGATTGAGGAGGAAGAGGATAATTACTCAGGGATAGTCACTCAGCATCAGCATAGGCAGTCTTTGAAGGGATCTGAGATTTCAAAAAAAATTATTCGGTTACATCAGCATCAGGTGCTTGGTAGCTGGTGGTGATCCAAGACTGATTCATTTTTATGAAGGTCAGTCGATCGACCGAGTCGGTGGACAGACGCACCCTGTGATCGGTTACCACGCCTCCAGCAGCACTGAATGTGCATTCCGAAAGAACGCTGGATGCAGGACAGGCCAGTAGCTCAATTGCATACTGTGCAAGCTCTGGCCAGTGATCCATCCTCAAGACCCAGTAACCCAGAGGATTTTCGGTGGGAAAGGTGTCCAAGTCTGATCTTGCCCCTAGGTATTCCTGCACCATGTAAAACAGACGCTGGCGATGGTTGCTGGAACCGATCATACCTTGGGGCTGCGGACCAAAAAATTGTCTGAACGCATCGGTCAGACGGCCCCCTTCTCCACCGCTGCTTCTTTGACTGACCGAAGCCTCAGCAACACGTTGTGTTTGATCATTAGCCACTTGCGTGGCGAAAAAGTCAAGCTCCCCTGACCCTGTCCTTGTGCCATATTCACACAGGTACTCATCAATGGCCCTCTGCTGCATGTGCAGCCTCTGCAGCATTGCCAATGTTGAGTTCCACCTAGTGGGTAGGCATGAGCCGAACACCCCCCGGTTCGGTTCGCCCCAGAACCTGCGAACGGACCGAAAATTTGCACGAACGTTAGAACCCCATTGACGTCTATGGGACTCGAACGTTCGAAATTAAAAGTGCTCATTTTAAAGGCTAATATGCAGGGTATTGTCCTAAAAAGGGTTTGGGGACCAGGGTCCTGCCCCAGGGGACATGTATCAATGCAAAAAAAACTTGGGGCTGCGGACCAAAAAATTGTCTGAACGCATCGGTCAGATGGCCACCTTCTCCACCGCTCCTTCTTTGACTGACCGAAGCCTCAGCAACACATTGTCTAGAAACAGGAGTTTGTAACCTCCCAGTTTCTGGGAACGCGTTGCACAGACCTTTCTGCAAGGCCTCCCGAAGATGTTTCATCCTCTGCAATGGCAAGCTAAGGTCCACAACCTTACCCTTGTAACGTGGATCAAGGAGGGTTGCCAACCAGTATTGGTCCTTCTCCTTGATACCACGAATACGAGGATCCTTCCGCAGGCTTTGCAGGATCAGGGAGGCCATGCAGCGCAGGTTTGCTGAGGCATTCGGTCTGGAGTCCTCTGGGTCACTAAGGATGACATGGTCCGCAGCCACCTCCTCCCAGCCACGTGCAAGTCCATGTGTTTCTTGGGACTGATCCCTTAAAGACTGCTGCTGATGCTGAGTGCCAGGCTCCACCTCCATACTGACACAATCTTCCTCCTCCTTCTCCTCCTCGTCCTCTTCCTGTGTGATCGGCGGGCACGCAGGAACACTGTCTGGATAAAGGGGGCCTTGAGAGCTAAGGAAGTCCTCCTCTTCCTGCCTCTGTTCTGCCTCAAGTGCCCTGTCCATTATTCCACGCAGCGTGTGCTCCAACAGGTGGACAAGGGGGACAGTGTCACTGATGCATGCACTGTCACTGCTCACCATCCTCGTGGCCTCCTCAAATGATGACAGGACAGTGCATGCATCCCTGATCATGGCCCACTGGCGTGGGGAAAAAAAACCAAGCTCCCCTGACCCTGTCCTGGTGCCATAGTCGCACAGGTACTCATTGATGGCCCTCTGCTGCGTGTGCAGCCGCTGCAGCATGGCCAACGTTGAGTTCCACCTGGTGGGCATGTCACAGATTAGGCGGTTCTTGGGCAGGTTAAACTCCTTTTGGAGGTCCGTCAGCCGAGCACTGGCATTATATGACCGGCGGAAATGCACACAGACTTTCCTGGCCTGCCTCAGGACATCCTGTAAGCCCGGGTACCTGCCCAAGAACCGCTGCAACACCAAGTTAAGGACGTGAGCCAAACAGGGCACATGGGTCATTTGTCCCTGTCGGAGGGCAGAGAGGAGGTTAGTGCCATTGTCGCAAACCACCATTCCTGCCTTAAGTTGGCGTGGCGTCAACCACCTCTGAACCTGCCCCTGCAGAGCTGACAGAACCTCTGCCCCAGTGTGGCTCCTGTCCCCCAAGCACACCAGCTCAAGCACCGCATGGCATCTTTTGGCCTGCGTACTTGCGTAGCCCCTTGAACGACTACGGAGCACCGCTGGTTCCGAGGAAGAGGCCATGGAGGAAGAGGAGGGGGTGGAGGAGAGGGGTGTGTCACAATCATTAGCATTTTGGAGGCGTGGTGGCGGAACAACCTCCAACACTACTGCACCTTGTCCTGCATCCTTCCCAGCTGCCAGCGGAGTCACCCAATGCGCCCTGAAACTTAGGTAACGTCCCTGTCCATGCCTGCTGGACCATGAGTCAGCGGTAATATGCACCTTACCGCTGACCGCCCTGTCCAGCGAGGCATGGACATTGCCTTCCACATGCCGGTAGAGAGCCGGAATCGCCTTCCGTGAGAAAAAGTGGCGTTTGGGTACCTGCCACTGAGGAACCGCACATTCCACAAACTCACGGAAGGGGGCAGAGTCTACCAACTGAAAAGGCAGCAGTTGAAGTGCTAGCAATTTTGCCAAGCTACCATTCAACCGCTGGGTATGTGGATGGCTGGGAGCAAACTTCTTTTGGCGGTGCAGCAGCTGGGGCAGGGAAATTTGCCTGGTACAATCTGACGTCGGTGTACCAAAAGCAGATTGCCCACAAGTACTTGGCTGTGACACACCTAATTCTACACCTTCATTCCTCTCAGTGCAGGTCTCAGAGAGGACTGAAGGTCTAGTGGGGTTGGAAATCTCAGCTGATGAGGAGCAAGGAGATGTCCTCTTTGTTCTTTGGTGTGGGTCTTTTTAGATACGCTTGCCAACGAACTGCATGGCAGGTCAACATATGTCTGGTCAAGCATGTGGTACCCAAGCGGGAGATGTTTTGGCCACGTGAGATACGCTTGAGACATATGTTGCAAGTAGCAGCGGTGCGATCTGATGCACTCGTCTCAAAAAAGGCCCACACCAAAGAACTTTTTGAATAACGCGCA
>JBBGZY010000412.1:2145000-2290000 GCA_037952925.1 Lithobates clamitans | reverse complement strand
CCAGTTGTGACATGACGCTACTCTTGTAACAAGACATCGCTTGTATATCAAGACAAAATTTATTAAAACATTTTGCTTGTCTTGCAAAATGCTCTTAAACCAAGTTACACTTAAACCAAGGTTTTACTGTGTGTGTGTGTGTGTGTATATATGTGTATGTGTGTGTGTATATATATATATATACACTGTATATCACACTTAAATGATTCAGAGCATCAAACAAATATTACAAGAGATAACCCAAGTGAATACAAAATGCAGTTTTTTTAAATGATGATTTTGTTTCTCAAGGGAAAAAAGCTGTCCAAACCTGCCTGGCCTTAACATCTGGTTGTGCCACCCATGGCAGCAACAACTGCAATCAAGCATTTGCGATAACTGGTAATGAGTCTTTCACATTGCTGTGGAAAAATTTTGCCCTTCTCTTCTTTGCAGAATTGTTTTTATTCAGCCACATTGTAGGGTTTTCCAGCATGAACAGCCTGTGTAAGGTCATGCCACAGCATCTCAATCGGGTTTAAGTCCAGACTTTGACTAAGCCGCTCCAAAACCTTCATTCTGTTTCTTTCGAGCCATTCAGAGGTGGACTTGCTTGTGTGTTTTCAGATCACTGTCCTGCTGCATAACCCAAGTGTGCTTGAGCTTGAGGTCTGGAACCGATGGTTGGAAATTCTCCTTCAGGATTTTCTGGTAGAGTGCAGAATTCATGGTTGTCGTCCAGGTCCTGAAGCTGCAAAGCAGCCCAAGACCATCACACTACCACCATCATGTGTGACTGTTGGTATGATCTTTTTATAAAATGCTGCGTTAGTTTTACATCAGATTTAACGGCACGCACACCTTCCAAAAAGTTCAACTTTTGTCTCATCGGTCCACAGAATATTTGCCCAAAAGTCTTGGAGATGATCAAGAATTTTTTGGCAAATGTGAGAGGCGTTAGGAGGAGCCAGTGACAGAGACTATTGTGGCGAGTCAGCAGCTTTGTTACGAGCAGTGTGAGGACCCACCGCGCCCCAAGCGGCTGATTGTATCTCATCCAGGCAATTGTTAATCCAGGCTTACGTGAGTGCACTCAGTGTAGTGCTGCTGGTTTTCAACACGCGTTTGCTGCGCAATGATGTTTTTTCTTTTTTATTACATATTCTGATACCTAAGAATACTCCTGTGGAACATCTTAATATACAGTAATATTGGAACTATCTTTTGATCTGCTTTTATCTATTCATATGGGATTACTCTTTATGATGCTGCTGAAGTGGAATGTTTAATTAAAAAACGGCCATCATTTTCAACATATAAACATTTTGGGACTTTTTTATTTATTTCTAATTATTTCTTTATATTTCCGAGTTAATCACTATTGGGTTTTTATGGCTTTTTTCACTCCTATCATTATCACAGATGGTATTTTGAGATTTTTTGAGCATTCATTTCATATGTTGTTTAAACGATTTGAACACAGACATTTGTAGTCCAATCAATTGGAGGGCTTTATTTATTAGAGTTTGATTGGAAGGTGTATTAGTGGCACACTATTCCCTATATTATTTTAGGTGTCTGAACAATTGGAAGGTTTATTTATATAGATTCTATTTGTTTGGAAGGTTAATATTAGCGCAACACATTATTTCACTATATTCATTTGAGGTGTCTGAACACTATTTAGTTTTGCAGCTTTTATTATTTGGTTTTCTTCCAAGTCAATTATTTGCACAGATATTTTCACCCCGCTTTATCATATTGTTTCATTTATTTTTATTTCAGCACTTTAGTATTTTTTTGGGAAACCAGATGTGGTGCCGCAAAAAGGACCACCCACTGTCCTCCGGTCCCGGGCAATAAAAATATAGGAAAAAACTGGCCAGACAAATGACAGTAGAGTGGGGAGTGTTCGGGGCTCATCGCTTGCACCCCGATCACACCCTAAACATGGGCATAATTGGCTTCTCATAGACCGCCGCATGTCTGGTGCCTGGTCACTCTTAAAGTGGCCATCAAACACTGCTCAAAGATGTAGCCTCCTCACATATAAATATCAAAAAAACTCCATAGTGTGAATACATTTTAAAAGATTTTATTTACTGCAAACAAAGCCCTCACATGGGTGTGGTGCATTAGTGCACTGCTCTATAGCATGCCTTAAAGAGGAAGTAAACCCTGATGGGTTTACTTCCTCTTTGTTTCCCTGCAAAGGTAAAGCATAGTGGGCTACTATGCATCGCATAGTAGCCCATTATGTGTCACCTGACACAGGAGTCTGCGATGTCACCGATGTCCCCTCTGCTACAGAGCATTCATCTTCTTCCTAGGTATCGTGGCTCCGGCGCTGTGATTGGCCAGAGCCACAATGACGTCACTCCCGTGCATGCACAATGGGAGCTGCCACTAATGGCATATCGCCGTTAACGGCATGCTCAGTGCACCTGCGTGCCTCTGTCTACGGCGCATGCGCCGTAGACAGCGGCGCCTGTCTTTCTGCAACTAACTCCTAAACCGTGTATATTGGTCTGATATTAAAGTTAGGGATATTTGTGTAGCTTCTCATTTATGGGATTTTTATGTTATGATTTTATTGTATATGATTTATTGTTAAATGTTATGTTTTGTATGTGCTGATCTGTGGCTGGGATTGTGCGCTCACTCCTTATCGCCACATCTAGGGTTCAAGCGTTATTTTATGGAGTTCGTTTTTTGGCTGATTTAGCCCTCAAGTTACTTAAACTTAGCAGGAAGGAGCGTAGATAGTCCTGTTGGTGTCACCTGTTAGGGTAGTCTAGCGAGAGGGATTAAGCTTATGAGTATTTGAAAGTCCTTGTACTACACTAAAATGGCCGCTGGATATGTCTATGTAATAAACCACAGGAAAATGGCCCACAGAAAATCATATGTTTTGAACTACAAGAAAATGACTGGCCAGGTATTTAACAGACAACACCACTGTCCAACAATCATCCCCTGATGAAGATGCAATATTTCCCTTGTATCGACACGCGTAGGGGAGGGAACTGGACGGTACAGAAGACAGCTGGTCTACCTTATAGAGTAGGAGCACACAATCTCATCTACGACTTGGTGCTATTAAGGCATGCTATAGAGCGGTGAGCATACTGCCAAGTTTGCTCCAGTGACGGGGAGGGGATGATGAGGTCACTTACTATTCTTGGGTGCCTGAGAAAATAGGAGGAGGAAAGTGAGGCACAACTCTGAGGCAGGATGTCCTCTAGGGGGGCAGCTTAAGGGCAGCCACCCTATTGCATCACGCCGCAGAGCTCTGCAGCTGACTCCCCGCTGACTTTTAAAAGTTCCTTGGTGTGGGCCTTTTTTGACACGTGTGCAGCAGATTGCACCATTGTGTCTGAAGTGGATCAAGCATGGCCAGAACAGCAGCCACTTGGGCACCACATGCTAGACCAGACCTATCATGACCTGCCATGCAATCAATTGGCAACAGCACATGAAAGACCCACATCATGGAAAAAGACAGACTTCTCCTTGCTCCTCATCTGGGATCTTCAACCCTACTATACCTCCAGCCCTCTCAAAAACATGCACTGAGAGGAATGAAGGTATAGCAATAGGTGTCCCAAGTACTTGCAGCCAATCTGCTAGCAGTACACAACCAATTGATTTTAGCAGGCAAATTTCCCTACCCCAGTTGCTGTACCGTAAAAAGACATTCGGTCCCAGCCATCCACATGCTCAGTGTCTAAATACTAGCTTGGCCTAATTGCTAGAACTGCAGCTGCTACCTTTTCAGCTGGTAGACTCTGCCCCCTTTTGTGGATGTGTGCTGTACCTCAGTGGCAGGTTCCAAAACACTGATTCTGCCACAGCTCTCTCCTCCACCCTCTCCTCTTCTTCTTCCTCTATGGCTTCTTCTGCAGATTTGTCCTCTGGACCAGCAGTGCTCCATAAGCGTTCAAGGGGCTACTCAAGCAGTCAGGCTAAAAGATGCCATGTGGTGCTTGAGTTGGACTGCCTAGGGGACCGGAGCCACACTGGAGCAGAGATTCTGTCAGCTCTGCAGGGGCAGGCCAGGAAGGGTTGTATGCGACAATGGCACCAACCTTCTCTCCACCTTCCGACAGGGACACTTGACCCCTGTTCCATGTTTGGCACACATCCTGAATTTGGTGGTGCAGTGGTTCTTGACCAGGTACCCAGGCTTACAAGATCTCCTAAGGCAGGCCAAAAAGGTCTGTGGTAATTTCTGACGGTCATAAAATGCCAGTGCTTGGCTGGCTGACATTCAAAGGGAATACCTGCCCAACCTGAAAATTATTGAGAAAAACGGCATGGGTAACCCCCCCAGCCCATTACCAGGCCCTTTGGGTCTTGTATGGATATTAAGGGGAACCCCGCACCCAAATTTTAAAAAAAGGCGTGGGGCCCCCAGGCCCTATATACTGTGAACAGCAGTATACAGGTGGTCCAAACAAGACAGGGACTGTAGGTTTGTTCTTAACCACATTGCGACCGGCGCACCCCGATGTATGTCGGCAGAATGGCACGGACAGGCAAATGGGCGTACCTCTTACGTCCCTTTGAATTTGCCACTGTGCCATCGCGTGCGCACGTTGCAAGCTCCGTGAGTCGGATCGCGGGTCCCGCGGACTCTATGGACGAGGGGATACCCGCGATTGTCTCACGGAGAGGAAGAACGGGGAGATGCTAATGTAAACAAGCATCTCCCCGTTCTGCCTAGTGATACTGTCACTGATCATACCTCCCTGTGATCGGGAGCTATGATCAGTGATGTGTCACACACAGCCCCCCCCCCCACAATTAGAACACATCCCTAGGACACACTTAACCCCTCCCTAGCCCCCTAGTGGTTACCCCCTTTACTGCCAGTGTCATTTTTACAGTAATCAGTGCAATTTAATCACACTGATCGCTGTAAAAATGACAATGGTCCCAAAAATGTGTCAATTGTCCGATGTGTCCGCCATAATGTCGCAGTCACGATAAAAATCTAAGATCACCACAATTACTAGTAAAAAAAAAAAAAAAATTATTAATAAAAATGCCATGAAACGATCCCCTATTTTGTAGACGCTATAACTTTTGCGCAAACCAATCAAACGCTTATTGCGATTTTATTTTTATTTTTTTTATAACCAAAAATATGTAGAAGAATACGTATCAGCCTAAACACGAAAAAAAATTTTTTATATATTTTTTGGGGATATTTTTTATAGCAAAAAGTAAAAAATATTGCTTTTTTTCAAAATTGTCGCTCTTTTTTTTTTTTTGTTTATTTTTTTGTTTATAGCACAAAAAATAAAAACCGCAGAGATGATCAAATAGCACCAAAAGAAAGCTCTATTCGTGGGAAAAAAGGACGTCAATTTTTTTTGGGAGCCATGTCGCACGACCGCGCAATTGCCAGTTAAAGCGACGCAGTGCCGAATCGCAAAAAGTGCTCTGGTCTTTTGCCAGCCAAATGGCCTGGGGGTTCAGTGGTTAAGTTGAATCTGTAACTTGGAACAGGTACATTTTTTAAGTGTAGCTTCAGCCAAATCTCTTTTTAAGCTTTTTGGATAACATAGGGAAGGTTATCATCACCCCTGTAACATTTGTTTTGCTGTCTGTGCCCCTGTTCAGAAGATCTCGCCTCACTTTGAAATTTTGGGGTTTTTAGGGAAACAAGGATTGGTGATAATAAAGCATCAGTGGAGACAACTTTTTCCCATAGTAACTCTTACAGGAAAGAATTTGCCTTCCTAGGGGTAGATTTCCTTTCACTTCCTGTTGTCTCCCTCCATTTGTAAGTGGGAGTCGTTTGTAAGTTGGATGTTTGAAAGTAGGGGACTGCCTGTATATACTATACGGCATGCCCTATATACGCTGCAGAAATTTGGGCCTTTGGTGATGGTGTTGCCACAACACTGTAAGCCCTCACAGTTACACTTGGTGGGCGCAGGAACGGGCCCTGCTGTGAAATGATAGATCAAAAATTGTAATTACACGCCCCTGTTAAACAGGGGCAGAAAAATTGGGCTTTAGGCACTGGTGGTGGTGGTGCCCAGAACTAAAAATGTTATTAACCACTTCAGCCCCGGAAGGATTTACCCCCTTCCTGACCAGAGCACTTTTTACAATTTGGCACTGTGTCGCTTTAACTGCTAATTGCGCAGTCATGCAATGCTGTACCCAAACGAAATTTGCGTCCTTTCCTTCCCACAAATAGAGCTTTCTTTTGATGGTATTTGATCACCTCTGCAGTTTTTATTTTTTGCGCTATAAACGGAAAAAGACCGAAAATTTTGAAAAAAAAATGACATTTTCTACTTTTTTTGTTATAAAAAAAATTCAATAAACTCCATTTTAGTCGTACATTTAGGCCAAAATGTATTCGGCCACATATCTTTGGTAAAAAAAAATGTCAATAAGCGTATATTTATTGGTTTGCGCAAAAGTTATAGCGTCTACAAACTAGGGAACATTTTCTGGAATTTACACAGCTTTTAGTTTATGACTGCCTATGTCATTTCTTGAGGTTCTAAAATGGCAGGGCAGTACAAATCCCCCCCAAATGACCCCATTTTGGAAAGTAGACACCCCAAGGAAATTGCTAAGAGGCATGTTGAGCCCATTGAATGTTAATTTTTTTTGTCCCAAGTGATTGAATAATGACAAAAAAAAAAATTACAAAAAGTTGTCACTAAATGATATATTGCTCACACAGGCCATGGGCATATGTGGAATTGCACCCCAAAATACATTCAGCTGCTTCTCCTGATTACGGGGATACCACATGTGTGGGACTTTTTGGGAGCCTAGCCGCGTACGGGGCCCCGAAAACCAATCACCGCCTTCAGGATTTCTAAGGGCGTATATTTTTGATTTCACTCCTCACTACCTATCACAGTTTTGAAGGCCATAAAATGCCCAGATGGCACAAAACCCCCCCAAATGACCCCATTTTGGAAAGTAGACACCCCAAATTTGCTGAGAGGCATGGTGAGTATTTTGAAGCTCTCATTTGTTTTTGAAAATGAAGACCGACAAGAAAATTTTTTTTTTCAATTTTCAAAACTTTGTGACAAAAAGTGAGGTCTGCAAAATACTCACTATACCTCTCAGCAAATAGCTTGGGGTGTCTACTTTCCAAAATGGGGTCATTTGGGGGGGGTTTGTGCCAACTGGGCATTCCATGGCCTCCGAAACTGTAATAGGCAGTGAAGAGTGAAATCAAAAATTTACGCCCTTAGAAAGCCTGAAGGCAGTGCTTGGTTTTCAGGGTCCTGTACGCGGCTAGGCTCCCAAAGAGTAAGCAACAGAATGTATTTTGGGGTGTAATTTCACATATTCCCATGGCATGTTTGAGCAATATATCATTTAGTGACAACTTTGTGCAAAAAAAAAAAAATGGAGTCATTTGGGGGGGGGGGGGGTTGAACTGTCCTGGCATTTTATGCACAACATTTAGAAGCTTGAAGACAAAGCCCTTTCTGACACTTTTTGTTTACATGAAAAAATTATTTTTTTTTGCAAGAAAATTACTTTGAACCCCAAACATTATATATTTTTTTAAAGCAAATGTTCTACAGATTAAAATGGTAGGTGTTTCATTTTTTTTTTCACACAGTATTTGCGCAGCGTTTTTTTTAAAACGCATTTTTTGGGGAAAAAACACTTTTTAAAAATTTTTTATTTTTTTTTTAATTTTCAAAAATATTTATTGAAAAGCAGTACATTACACTTTAAGGCATACAGTTGTCGGTGGGGCGCAGCCCACCTCCTGATATATATAACTTGGGAAAGCCATATTCATAGGAACAAACGGTAGCCATAAACATAGTGGTTATAGAGTAATTTTATCCCAGGAATGTAAAGGGAAACACCAATTGCTAACATTGGGCCTGACACCCCCAACGGGAACATACTGTGTCGAGCTCCAATAGAAAATGTAATATTATAGGTGTATATTTAACCTGTCAAGACCCTCCGCGCCCCCCAGGGGTGTAAATGATTCCTGGGCTGTGCGAAAGGGCCTTCCCAGACCTTCCCGAGGATCATGCTAGGAGTTCCGGGGATGCCAGGAGAATCTCCTGGGATCCCGGATTCAGGAGCTGAAGAACTTAGAAGAAGGCTAGTAAAAAAAAAAAAGGAAAGAACAAAACACATGCATAATGTACTTCTGCAATACGTGTTGAAATTATAACAATACAGCAATTGTATATTCAACAACTGGAGAGAGAAAGGGATAGTGGGAAGAAAGAGAAAAGAAAGAACTAGAATGAGAGAAAGAGGGGTATTGGGGGATTGTCAGATTTCTTTAACATGGCATCCAAATTCTAGACTCCTACTCCTGGTGTGAGGGAGATGCCTACATGCCTCGCCCAGGGTTCCCATATTGCCATAAATGCTTTGTTTGAGTCCGGTAGAGCACTTACTAATTTTTCTTGGGACATGATCCACAAAATTTTTCTTTTCGTTGTTACCATAGAGACTCCTGGTTGTTTCGAAGCCTTCGCTATGGACATTTTGGCGCCCGTCAACATGAAAGATATAAGTTTAGCAGATGTTTTGGGGATTTTGGGAATATGACCATTTAAAAGGGCTATCTGGGGGGATTTTGGAATGGGAATGTCTGTTATTTTTCTAATTAAGTTAAAGATCTTATTCCAGAATCCCCTGATTTTCGGACACCACCAAATGTGTATCATAGAACCCTGGGCTTGGCAATTTCTGAAGCATAGAGGAGACGAGGATGGGTACATCAGTGCAAGTTTGGATGGGACCAGGTACCATCTTGTAAGGACTTTCAAATTGGCTTCAATAAGCGAAATGTTCACCATACCTTTGTATGCTCTCGTTCCCATTTTGTGCCACATCTCCAGGTCCCAAGACAAGCCCAGGTCTCTCTCCCAGTCTGTCATGTATGGAAGTTTGGAAAGGGGAGTTGTCAGTGCTACATAAATCTACGATATGCCCCCTTTTTGCTCCGTTGCTTGTCCGCACCATCGTTCATAAGGCGTGAATTCTGGGGGTACAGATTTGTTTTTCCAGATTGTGTGTAGGAAATGGGAGATTTGTAGGTGTCTAAATTTTTCCGAGTCGGGGAGCTCTAATTTGTCAATACATTGTTTCAGGGAAATTGATCCGGAAGCGGAAAAATAGTGTCCAATGCGGTACATCCCCTTGTCTAACCACCACTGAAAGGATTTGATGTCCAACCCCGGTTTTAACAGGGGATTTTGGAACATATGTGATTAGTGGACGTAGTTGTGAAGTCAAGGAGGGAAGATAGATCATGTCATCCCAAAGTTTAAAGGAGTGTGAGAGTGTGGGCGCCATAATGGATGGTCTAGATTTACTAGGAGTCCATAGGAGAAAATCTAAAGTGTATGTTGGGACCGCCTGCCGTTCTATATTAACCCAGTTGGGTTTTTCACCCCTAAAATAAATAGTTGATAATTGGGCCAGTCTAGCTGCTTGATAGTATTTGAAAAGCTCAGGGAGGCCCAATCCTCCCTTAGATTTTGGGGTATGAAGAGTGTTCCTGGAAAACCTGTACCCCCCCCAGATAAATTTTATAATCTTCCCCTGACCGCTCTTGAGGTGATCTCTTTTAATTGGGATTGGGAGGGCTCTGAAAAGGTATAGGATTCTAGGGAGAAGGGTCATTTTAATTGCATGGATTTTCCCTAGCCATGATAATTTGTAAGATGACCACGCTCGTAGGTCGTCTTATAATCTGCGATACATGGGAGGGTAATTGGCTTGATAGAGGGATTCTATCCTGGGCATGAGGTTTATTCCTAGATGGCGTATTGAAGAATCGCTCCAATTGAATTTAAAGGCCGATTTTAGTCGTTCCACTAAGGCTGGGTTGAGGGATATGTTTTAATGCTTGAGATTTACTCATATTAACTCGCAAGCCCGAGACGTCACCAAAATTTTGAAGAAGATTGTTAATGTTGGGTAAGGAGGTAATTGGGGAGGTGATAAATAAGAAGATATCATCCGCAAATAGGGCGCATTTATGTGTATTCATTCCGCAGTTAACACCTTTAATATTCGGATCTGACCTAATTGCTATGGCGAGTGTTTCTTTTGTTAGAGCAAACACTAGGGGTGAAAGGGGACACCCTTGTCTCGTGCCCCTGGCAATTTTAATGGGGGATGATAAAAAGCCCTGCAATTTGACTTTAGCTTCAGGCTTAGAATAGAGTGATTTGAGGATTCCAATGAAATTTTCGCCAAACCCCCAAAATTTAAGAGGCGAATATGAAGGGCCATGTCAGAGAATCAAAAGCCTTTTGTAGATCTAACGAAAGAAGAAGACCCTCCTGTGGTGATCCTCCGTCCCAGCCCGATTGTAAGATTGAAGCTATGTCTATGGCCCTTCTAACCTGGTCTGGGCCCTGTCTGCCGGGTATGAAACCCACCTGATCTTTGTGGATGTACTTGTTAATAAATGTATTTAGTCTGTTAGCATAAATTTTGGTCAAAAATTTTAAATCATCATTTATTAGTGATATGGGTCTGTAATTTTCTACCAGTTCTGGGTTTTTGTCGGGTTTGGGGATGACTGAGATGTAAGCTGCATTTAACTGAGATTCCATGGGGTCACCCTTCCGTTTGGAGTTGAACAGTCTAGTTAAGTGAGGAGCCAGAGTCTCGGCGAAGGTCTTATAATATAGATTGGATAGACCGTCTGGGCCAGGGGCCGAGCCCCTTTTTAAGATTTTTAATGACTTCTAAAGTTTCTTCTACTGTGATGTGGGCTTCCATGATTTTTTGTGGGACTTGTGTATAGTGGGGATAGGCAGTTTTTCTAAAAATGCATCTATAGCTCGTGGGTCCTCGTTATCATTCGCTCTATAGAGCGTGGAGTAGAAAGACTGAAAAGATTCTAAGATTCGTTGGAGATTTTGGGAAGACGTCCCGTCTTGTAGTTTTATTTTGGGAAGTGCGAAAAAAGCGAGTTTTGGGAGATAACTTCGAGGCCAGCATCGTGCTCATTTTATCCTGATTTAGATAAAATTTCACTCCGTTCCAACGTAGAGAATTCTTGGCTTTGACCGTAAGCGACAAATTTAGCTTAATTCGTTCAGCGTCGAGCTGAGCGGTTTGAACCAGGGACGGGTTTGTTTTGTTTCTTGCGAAGGAGGTTGAATTTTCTCTCTCCAGCTTTAGAGTGTCCGTGGTTCTCTCATTTTTTAATTGGGAGGAGATTTGAATAAACTTGCCTCGAATCACGGCTTTGTGTGCCGCCCATAAGGTCTCGGCCGAGATTCCCTTTACGTTGTTCAAGGTAAAGTACTCTTTTAAAGCCCTAGTTATTACTGAGATCTGAATGGGATCTTTGATAATATGATCTTTGATGCGCCATAGGGGAGGTGGAGGTCTAAGGAGCAGGCCCTGGAGAGTTAGGGTGATCATCGAGTGGTCCGAGAGGGCAGTTTCCTTAATTTTAGCTTTAATTAATGCAGGTATATGGACGGAGGAGATAAGAATATGATCAATTCTTGAGTAGACTTGATGGGGTATTGAGAAGTGAGAATAGTCCCTAGTGGAAGGATTGAGTTCTCTCCAAATGTCTGTAAGTCCCTGTTGGTGGATTAGTTTAGCGATTTTGGAACTGATTTTGGTGGGCCTAGAGAGCTGTTTAGATGGGGTTTTTGATTTGTCAAGGCTCTGGTCGAATGCGACGTTCGAGTCTCCCCACAAAATTACTGTCCCTTCTAACAGTGGTCTTAGGGTTTGAAATAAGGAAGTGAAGAATTTTCCCTGTCCTTTGCTGCGTAATAGGAAACTAGTGATAAGATTTGGTCTTCGATCTGGCCTTTCACTAATAAATACCTGCCCTCAGGGTCACTAAGGGTCTGGCTCACTTTAAATTGACAGTCCTTAGCAAAAAGGATCGCTACCCCCCTGGCTTTGTCTTCAGCGTTTGCTAAGTAAAACTGTGGGAAGTGAGCGTGTAGAAATGAGGGGGAGTATTGAGTAGGAAAATGGGTTTCCTGGAGCATTACCACAGATGCCTTTTGATTGCGGTAGGATTGGAGGATTTTTCTCCTTTTGATTGGGGAGTTGAGGCCTTGGACATTATGTGAGATGATTTTTATATGAGAAGGAGTCAGTGTGTTGTTGGGCATAATCTTTGGGGTGTAAGTATGTTTCTGTATTTGAGACACTTGCCCTACCCACGTTGATGAAGACCGAGCAGGTGGAGCGCGAGGAGTAGTGTCTGGAACCTGGAGATGCTGGATGAGAAGGAGATTAACTTGATGTGACAACCCGGGGGATAGAAAGAGAGGGAGAGAGAAACAGACGGATTAAAGCAGAGACACAGAGAAATATAGAAGAAAAGAACATTTTGGCCTAATATAGGCCGGAGACAGAGTGAGGGAAAAATTTTCCTCACTCCGTAATCCAGTAACAAACTAAGGTGGTCCTGAAGGTGGGCCACCGGTCCATCGAAAGATAATGGCAGCTCCATTATCGTGGGATGGATGGAGTCGCAGGGCAGCTGCCTCAGCCCGAGCCAACCCTATAACCTGAAACTTAATGCTGAGAAAAGAAAAATAATACAAACATAACATACAAACGAAATTCAAGCTATGAATTTTTCTTTCCAACTAGGAGTAAATCCGACATGTGGGAGAGTTACAATCTTCCGTAAAGCCGCTGTGGGACCTGCTGTAGTAGAAGAAAACTAGGGATAAGTAGGATAGTAAGAGCAGACAGTAGAACTAACCGGTCTGCTGTGAGCGGGTAAGATGAGGGGGGAGGGCCTGCACCTTCATAACCAAAAAATTAAACTAAATATTCATAGAAAGGCCAACCCCTCTTCTGGGGTAGGGGGCTTGAACAGGAGCATTAGGAGTGTATTTCAAAGAACAGAAATGGTCAATCTTGCTTGGGTTTATGAACAGAACCTTGGAGTTCCCATGGGTGGTAGTTAGGTGTCCAGACCAGCATAAGGTCTCAGGAAGAAGTTAGAGTAGAATAGCTGGGGTGGAATTATAACTGCTAGAGTTAGTGGACAAATGGACAATTGTCCTCGGGAAGGTTTAAATAACCTTGGTGGAAGATCCGTGTAGGGCAAAGTTTCTCAAAGGAGGTCCAGGTGCCGACGGATCAAAAAAGAGGAGAGGAACAAAGCAGGAGTCTTGCATCTAACATCCTCAGGTCGGCATTTGTTCCCTCAGTCGTCTGCTTTTATTGGATTTCCAGGAGGGGGAGATTGGGCTGTTGGGAGTTGGACGTTTAGATGAGCCTGCTTGCATATTAGTCGTGTCCATTGCAGGATCCAGCGAGATGAGTTTGAGCGATAGTAGAACTCGTTCGCCCTCTGGGAAAGTGGTGAATGAGTGGGTTTTGCCTTTGAGGGTGAATTTTAGGGCAAAGGGGAATACCCACCAATATTTGATCTCCCTCTGAGTGAGAATTTGCAGTAGAGGCTTCAAGGCTCTGCGTTTTTGGATGGTTGTGGGTGAAATGTCAGCAAATATTTGGATTTTCTGACCTTGGAAGAGAATGCGGGATTGCTGGCGTGATATTTTCATGATCTCTTCCTTCACGCTGTAGAAGTGTGGTTTCACCACTACATCTCTGGGGGACCCGTCTTTTCTAGGGGGGCCCAGGGATCTGTGTGCTCTGTCCAGCTCCAATTTAATGGAGGATAGCTCCGGAATGAGGGATTTAATTAATTCTTGAATTGCTTTCGGGATATCTGTTATTGATTCAGGGATTCCTCTGACTCTGAAGTTGTCCCTTCTTGACCTGTTCTCTAGGTCATCGATCCTGTTCAATGCCACCTCCAATTGCTCTTGAATGACATGGATGTGCTCAGTGTTTTGATTAGCTCTGGACACTGTGATGTCCAACTTGTGTTCTATTGCTTCCATCATTGCCCCCAGGTTTTGAAAGTCAGCACGTATTTCATTCGTGATTTTTGTGGCTGTGTTTGCTAGCCCCCTGTCCAGGAGGTCAGAGAGCTTGAGGAATAAGTCTCCTGCATTAACTGGTATGTCCCCCTCAGGGTTTCGCCTAGAGATCCCGATTCCCTGATGAGCCGGTGTGTTGTTCATTGGGGACAGTGTATAATTATCAAAAGTGCGCTCTAAGAGCGATTCCGTGGAAGCCGGTGAGGGTGTCACCATAGCTTGGTTGTGGGGAGCGGATTGGGGGGGTGAAAGCTAAGACAGCAGGAGCTAGCACTTGCCTTGTGTTCGCATGTCCCCCTGCATGAGGCTCCTTAAGCTGTGTTGCGGCCGCCATCTTGGATACGGCCCGGGAATCCTCTGCTGTGAACTGCGGTCTCAGGTCACGGCGGACCGAGCTGTTTAGCATGGATCGGTTCAATATGTGATCCTGAGTCCGATTCCTCGGGTGGTGGGCGTCCTGTCGGCCTTACTCCAGCGCTTGGGTGGCTTGCTGGGCTGGGCAGAGCGGAGCTCCCGGCTTACGCGGCCATCTTGGGAATCCCGCGCCTGCGCACCACTTTTTTAAATTTTAATGCACTAAAACGCACTATATTGCCCAAATGTTTGATGAAATAAAAAAGATGATCTTAGGCCGAGTACATGGATACCAAACATGACATGCTTTAAAATTGCACACAAACGTGCAGTGGCAACAAAATAAATACATTTTTAAAAGCCTTTAAAAGCCTTTACAGGTTACCACTTTAGATTTAAAGAGGAGGTCTACTGCTAAAATTACTGCCCTCGATCTGACCTTCGCGGTGATACCTCACATGTATGGTGCAATTACTGTTTACATTTGCGCCAGACCGACGCTTGCGTTCGCCTTAGCGCGAGAGCAGGGGGGGCAGGGGTGCTTTTGGTTTTTTTTTTGTTTTTTTTGTTTTTTTTTCTTTATTATTTTTTTTTTCTTATTTTTAAACTGTTCCTTTCATTTTTTTTCTTTTTTTTAATCATTTTTTTTGTTATCCCAGGGAATGTAAATATCCCCTATGATAGCAATAGGTAGTGACAGGTACTCTTTTTTTTTTTTTTTTGAAAAAATTGGGGGCTATTAGACCCTAGATCTCTCCTCCGCCCTCAAAGCATCTGACCACACCAAGATCGGTGTGATAAAATGCTTTCCCAATTTCCCAATCGCGCTGTTTACATCCGGTGAAATCGAAGTCATGAAATGCTCGTAGCTTCCGGTTTCTTAGGCCATAGAGATGTTTGGAGCCACTCTGGTCTCTGATCAGCTCTATGGTCAGCTGGCTGAATCACCGGCTGCATTCTCAGGTTCCCTGTTGAGACAGGAGAGCCAGAGAAAAACACGGAAGACGGTGGGGGGGGGGCATTCCCTCCCACTACTTGTAAAAGCAGTCTAGAGGCTAATTAGCTGCTAGGATTGCTTTAAATGAAAGCCGACCGCTGGCTGAAAAGAATGATACCAAGATGATACCTAGACCTGCAGGCATCATTCTGGTATAACTACTCAAAGTCGTGAATTGCGTACCTGAAGACAAAAAGATGGTTAACAATAAAACACAGTAACCGGTAAAGTATAAAAAATTGCATACCTGAAAAGCAAACATGATAAAACATAATAACAATAAAACATTGCAGAATAGAATACAGTAAAAAAGAGCAGAACAATAGAGAGAATAGAGAGAGAGAGGGAGAACAATGAAAAGACAACTATTTTTTTTTTTTTTTTTTACACTTTTTTTTGTAACTAACTTTTATAACTATAACCGGTTCCAGGTTTGGGTCTCTCAAAATGCGATGGCATCTTGGGAGACCCTGTGAAGTGTGCCTAGTCTGTGCAATGCTGTACCCTACACTAATACGCAACTAGTGAATGGTAGCGTTCAAAACATTCACAAATTCAAAGACCAGGATTGTCAGGACAGGAGGGACAATAATAGCGGATGTCACGCCTATATCCGTGCTTGCTGCAGACACGACATTTTTTTGAGGGGGGGGTTCGTTGGGTAGAGGTACTCGGGAGGACATAAAAATGCCTCTCATGCAGCTGAATGCATTTCGTTGGGGATGTGAATGGGGGAAGTACGGGCGCTGCAGAAGTGGTGGGTTCCCAATTATTAGGATTGGCGAATGCAGCAGGAAGGGCATTATAGGCACGACAGGTCTGTGTATGTCTTCTTGGTGGCAGCGGGACACTACTTATGCTTGCCACCTCACCAGCTTGAACTGCACTTATAGGACTCGCCACGTCACCAAGTGTTACTGCAGTGCTGGTTTGACTACGACCGGGGTGTATTAGGCCACTGGTGCTTGCCAGTTCACCAAAACGCTACCAAAAAAACTGTTAGCGATCGCAGGGATCAGGCCTGACTCTGCGAACGCTGCAGTTATGCGTTTAGTGTTTTGTAAGTGACAGTGATCGATCGATACTGCACTTGGGTGGGCTGGGCCGGGCGGAGGGGCAAAACGTAGGTGCTAGCAGGTATCTGGGCTGATCCCACTTACACTGCGTTTTTGGGAACCCTAAACTGCTGGGGACGCCAGTATAGATCTGATCGGATCAGATATTGATCCGTTCAGATACTATACCACTATGGGAGGTGTATCGTGCGTGCGTGGGTGTTAGCGCTACTGGCGCTAACCTGACGCTGCTTGGGGCTGGTGCTTGCCAGTTCACCAAAACGCTACCAAAAAAACTGTTAGCGATCGCAGGGATCAGGCCTGACTCTGCGAACGCTGCAGTTATGCGTTTAGTGTTTTGTGACAGTGATTGATCGATACTGCACTTGGGTGGGCCGGGTGGAGGGGCAAAACGCAGGTGCTAGCAGGTATCTGGGCTGATCCCGCTAACACTGCGTTTTTGGAAACCCTAAACTGCTGGGGACGCTAGTATAGATCTGATCAGATATTGATCCGTTCAGATACTATACCACTAAGGGAGGCGTATGCTGCGTGCGTGGGTGTTAGCGGTACTGATGCTAATCTGATGCTGCCTGGGGCAACGCATATCACCGCCGGGTGATCAGGGGGCTAAACCTTTATAAGGTAATAAACGGCGGGTGCCCTGACACTATAAAAAATAAACTAACCAGCATCACCCGTAACAGTTATACGGTGATCAGTGGTGAAAGAGTTAACTAGGGGGCAATCAAGGGGTTAAAACCTTTATTCGGTAGTATATGGGGGTCCCTGACGCTATAAAACGCTGACGGCGAACCTAAATATTTACCTCGCTAACTAGCGTCACCAGTGACGCTAATACAGCGATCAGAAAAATGATTGCTTAGCGATACTGGCGACGGGGGGGTGATCAAGGGGTTAAAACTTTATTAGGGGGGTACCCTAGACCTAAAGGGGGTTAACTCTAACTGCCCTACCACACTAACTGTCACAAACTGACACCATGGAGTAATCAGGGAAAAAAAAAAAAAACTGCTTGGTGTCAGTGTGACGGGGGTGATCGGGGGGGGGATCGGGGGTGTAAAGTGTGCCTGGCATGTTCTACTGTGTGTGTGTTGGTGCACTCGCAGTGAAGTCTTCTCTCTTCGGCACCGGAACGGAAAATACCGAGCCGAGGAGAGATGACATCATTTCCTTTGCTGATGTTTAGCATACACCAGCAGAGGAATGATTCTGATTGGCTGGGAGCGATCACGAGGGGGGGCCACGAATGGATGGTCTCCCCCTCGCCTCTCATCGCTCCCAGACCAAAGCCGACCGCCTCGGGCACCGCCTGCGGGAAAGCAATCACGTACCAGGTACGTGATTTTGCCTGCCCGTGCCATTCTGCCGCAGTATATCTGCGTGAGGCGGTCGGCAAGTGGTTAAAGTCCCACTTTGCTTAATTATTTACAGTACTAGGGATGGAGGCAGATGAACCTTTACATTCATCGCCTCATTTAAAGTCCCAAAATTCCCCTCCCCCTTTTTATTCAATAATATGGGTTGTAATCTTTCTATGTTCATTATTTATAGGTAGACAGAATTGAGCTTTATCCCTCCTACGGCCACTAATGTCCTTGTGGGCGACCTTATTTGATGCATGATTTCTTTTTATCTGTTCAAACATCCAGTGATCGCGTGCATCCTAAGATGAGGAGACCCCCCAGATGACCCATGAACATGTTTTTTTTTTTTGTTGTTGTATTTTAAAGAAAACTGTTGTGAAGATATTGCTTTATTCAAATGTTGATTCACTTACAAATGTTAAGCTTAATTTCTAGTTGTATTTTATGAAGTATTCCTAAATCTTCTGAGGAAGCCAAGGTTTTGGCAAAACAGGTAGAGCGGAATTTACTGCCAACCCATTCAAACCACATACTGTAGATAAACTATGATGGTTTTATAATAAAGATTGTGAAAGGATTGTTTTTTAACATTTTATATTATAATATCTATGGATATTTTTTTTCATACCTTCTTGAAGTGTTTGAGTCTAGCACCTTAAAAACCCCTTTCTGCTGTTTCGTCTACTAATGGCTCATATTCTATTGGATGTGGTGCTTTTGATCCCCTCATGCCTGTGAAGTTCTAGATTCAGACTATTCCTTAATTCTACTCAAAAGGCAAACTGTAAGTGTGTAAATGTAATGAGAAAATGTTGATTGTTTACTGCCATAAGCAACAAGTGTTGTAAAAACTATTGTGGCCTTAATTGGTATTTCCAGTAAAGTGTAAGTAGAACCTTTTCATGTTAAGATCAAAAGTGTTTGGTCAGCCAAACAGAAACCACTCCAGTTTTACTTAGTAGCAGTAATCTTTATATTACAGCACAAAATAGCACAAAGGCAAGGAGGGGAAGAAGAAGAAACATAGCTTCCCCGAATATTCTTGCCTACAACAGGACTGGTAATGAAAGATAAAATGTAGACAATTGAGGGTATTTCATGTTGATAGAAGCTATCAACATGAACATTGAGGAGGAATAGGATAGTCACTCAGCATCAGCATAGGCAGTCTTCATGGGATCTCACATTGATAAAAAAATAATCGGTTACATCAGCATCAGGTGCTTGGTAGCTGGTGATCCAAGACTGATTCATTTTATTGAAGGTGAGCCGATCAACCGAGTCTGTGGACAGGCGCACTCTGTGATCGGTTACAAAGCCTCCAGCAGCACTGAATGTGCGTTCAGATAGAACACTTGATGCAGGACAAGCCAGTAGCTCAATTGCATACTGTGCAAGCTCTGGCCAGTGATCCATCCTCAAGACCCAGTGGATTTTCGGTTGGAAAAGTCTCAAAGTCTGATCTTGCCCAAGGTATTCCTGTACCATGTAAATCAGATGCTGGCGATGATTGCTGAAACCGATCAGACCTTGGGGCTGCGGACTAAAAAATTGTCTGAACGCATCGGTCAGACAGCCACCTTCACCGCTCCTTCTGTGACTGACCGAAGCCTCAGCAACACATTATCCAGGAGGACCAGGAAATTGCAACCTCCCAGGCTCTGGAAAACACATTGCACAAACCTTTCTGCAAGGCCTCCCAAAGATGTTTCATCCTCTGCTCCCTCTGTGAAGGCTGGATAAGTTATGCAACCTTACCCTTATAACGTGGATGAGGAAGAGTTGCCAGCCAGTACTGATCCCTCTCCTTGATACCACGAATCCGAGGGTCCTTTCACAGGCTTTGCAGGATAAGGGAGGCCATGCAGCGTTGGTTTGCTGAGGCATTCGGTCCGGAGTCCTCTGGGTCACTAAGGACGACATGATCCGCAGCCACCTCCTCCCAGCCACGTGCAAGTCCATGGGTTTATGGGGACTGTAAATGATCCCTTGAAGACTGCTGCTGATGCTGAGTGCCAGGCTCCACCTCCATGCAGACACAATCCTCCTCCTCCTCCTCATCCTCCTCCTTTTCATGTGTGATAGGCAGGCCTGCGGGAATACTGTCTGGATAAAGGGGGCCTTACCGGAATTCCCCTTCCTCTGTTCTGCCTCAAGTGCCCTGTCTATTATTCCACCCAGCGTGTGCTCCAACAGGAAGACAAGAGGGACAGCATCACTGATGCGTGCACTGTCACTGCTCACCATCCTTGTGGCCTCCTCAAATGGTGACAGGACAGTGCATGCATATTTGATCATTAGCCACTTGCGTGGCGAAAAAGTCAAGCTCCCCTGACCCTGTCCTTGTGCCATATTCACACAGGTACTCATCAATGGCCCTCTGCTGCATGTGCAGCCTCTGCAGCATTGCCAATGTTGAGTTCCACCTAGTGGGTAGGCATGAGCCGAACACCCCCCGGTTCGGTTCGCCCCAGAACCTGCGAACGGACCGAAAATTTGCACGAACGTTAGAACCCCATTGACGTCTATGGGACTCGAACGTTCGAAATGAAAAGTGCTCATTTTAAAGGCCAATATGCAGGGTATTGTCCTAAAAAGGGTTTGGGGACCAGGGTCCTGCCCCAGGGGACATGTATCAATGCAAAAAAAACTTGGGGCTGCGGACCAAAAAATTGTCTGAACGCATCGGTCAGATGGCCACCTTCTCCACCGCTCCTTCTTTGACTGACCGAAGCCTCAGCAACACATTGTCTAGAAACAGGAGTTTGTAACCTCCCAGTTTCTGGGAACGCGTTGCACAGACCTTTCTGCAAGGCCTCCCGAAGATGTTTCAACCTCTGCAATGGCAAGCCAAGGTCCACAACCTTACCCTTGTAACGTGGATCAAGGAGGGTTGCCAACCAGTATTGGTCCTTCTCCTTGATACCACGAATACGAGGATCCTTCCGCAGGCTTTGCAGGATCAGGGAGGCCATGCAGCGCAGGTTTGCTGAGGCATTCGGTCTGGAGTCCTCTGGGTCACTAAGGATGACATGGTCCGCAGCCACCTCCTCCCAGCCACGTGCAAGTCCATGTGTTTCTTGGGACTGATCCCTTAAAGACTGCTGCTGATGCTGAGTGCCAGGCTCCACCTCCATACTGACACAATCCTCCTCCTCCTCCTCCTCCTCCTCCTCGTCCTCTTCCTGTGTGATCAGCGGGCACGCAGGAACACTGTCTGGATAAAGGGGGCCTTGAGAGCTAAGAAAGTCCTCCTCTTCCTGCCTCTGTTCTGCCTCAAGTGCCCTGTCCATTATTCCATGCAGCGTGTGCTCCAACAGGTGGACAAGGGGGACAGTGTCACTGATGCATGCACTGTCACTACTCACCATCCTCGTGGCCTCCTCAAATGGTGACAGGACAGTGCATGCATCCCTGATCATGGCCCACTGGCGTGGGGAAAAAACCAAGCTCCCCTGACCCTGTCCTGGTGCCATAGTCGCACAGGTACTCATTGATGGCCCTCTGCTGCATGTGCAGCCGCTGCAGCATGGCCAACGTTGTGTTCCACCTGGTGGGCATGTCAGATTAGGCGGTTCTTGGGCAGGTTAAACTCCTTTTTGGAGGTCTGCCAGCCGAGCACTGGCATTATATGACCGGCAGAAATGCACACAGACTTTCCTGGCCTGCCTCAGGACATCCTGTAAGCCCGGGTACCTGCCCAAGAACCGCTGCAACACCAAGTTAAGGACGTGAGCCAAACAGGGCACATGGGTTATTTGTCCCTGTCAGAGGGCAGAGAGGAGGTTGGTGCCATTGTCGCAAACCACCATTCCTGCCTTAAGTTGGCGTGGCGTCAACCACCTCTGAACCTGCCCCTGCAGAGCAGACAGAACCTCTGCCCCAGTGTGGCTCCTGTTCCCCAAGCACACCAGCTCAAGCACCACATGGCATCTTTTGGCCTGCATACTTATGTAGCCCCTTGAACGGCTACGGAGCACCGCTGGTTCCGAGGAAAAAGCACAGGAAGAGGCCATGAAGAAAGAAGAGGATGGGGTGGAGGAGAGAGGTGTGTCACAATCATTAGTAGTGGCATTTTGGAGGCGTGGTGGTGAAACAACCTCCAACACTACTGCACCTTGTCCTGCATCCTTCCCAGCTGCCAGCAGAGTCACCCAATGCGCGGTGAAACTTGGGTAATGTCCCTGTCGATGCCTGCTGGACCAGGAGTCGGCGGTAATATGCACTTTACCGCTGACCGCCCTGTCCAGCAAGGCCAAGACATTGCCTTCCACATGCCGGTAGAGAGCCTTCCATGAGAAAAAGTGGCGTTTGGGTACCTGCCACTGAGGAACCGCACATTCCACAAACTCGCAGAAGGGGGCAGAGTCTACCAACTGAAAAGGCAGCAGTTGAAGTGCTAGCAATTTTGCCAAGCCAGCATTCAACCGCTGGGCATGAGGATGGCTGGGAGCGAACTTCTTTCGGCGGTGCAGCAGCTGGGGCAGGGAAATTTGCCTGGTGCAATCTGACGTCGGTGTACCGAAAGCAGATTGCCCACAAGTACTTGGCTGTGACGCATCTAATTCTAAACCTTCATTCCTCTCAGTGAAGGTCTGAGAGGACTGAAGGTATAGTGGAGTTGGAGATCTCAGCTGATGTGGAGCAAGGAGATGTCCTCTTTGTTCTTTGGTGTGGGTCTGTTAGATACGCTTGCCAACGAACTGCATAGCAGGTCAACATATGTCTGGTCAAGCATGTGGTGCCCAAGCGGGAGATGTTTTGGCCACGCGAGATTTGCTTGAGACATATGTTGCAAATAGCAGTGGTGCGATCTGATGCACTCGTCTCAAAAAAGGCCCACACCAAAGAACTTTTTGAATAACGCGCAGAGACTGCAGTGCCCTGCACATGCGGAGCTTTGGGGTGTGATGCAGTCAGTGTGCTGCCCTTAGGCTGGTCCCCTGGAGGGCATCCTGCCTCGTTGGTGATGTGCCTCCTCCTCCTCCCCTCTCCTATCAGGCACCCACGTTGAGTCAGTGACCTCATCATCCCCTCCCTCCTCATCACTGGAGCAAACCTGGCAGTATGCTGCAGCAGGGGGAGCATGACTGCCAGATTGGAAATAGAAAAGACAACCGCGCTGGATATGTACACAGATGTGGGATTTAAATGAACAAAACCCCTCAAAATTCAAGAACAAAGCATGTGAAGAAATAAAAGTAATAAATCAATATTGACAATAAAGCAGCCGCTAAAAAGTGGGATACACACACTAGAGTAAACAAAATCAAAAAAAGGAGCAGCGCTGTGAACATAAATAACTTAAAGGTTGACCTATAAGTGAACAAATATTAAAGTAAAAATGCCTTATAAGTGATGATATAAAATTATCAAATTAACAAGTGAATTTGGAAATTGATCGCATGAAGATTAGTCCCAAAACCAGCAAACAAAAAAGACAGTCCAAATATGAATCCCAACAGATGAATGAGATGATGAGGGGAGATAGGATGCCAATCCCGGTTGGCAAATAAAAGTGCAATTGAATAAACGGGACCTTCACCGCACCAATGTGACAGACTGATAAAATTGTGCGCTTACCGGAAGGCAAGCTAATATGAGCTTGCGACCTTAACCCGGTCGGGGCCTTTTGTGGATTGAAAAAGCACCGCACCACTTCGGCTTATGGATAGGTACACTGTCCGTCCGATCCCAGGGAACATTCATATGGGGAGGTGTTACCTCCAGCTAAAAGTTGTTCTCACAGGAGGTATTCAAGGGAAAGAAAGGGCAACATAGTGTAATCCTGCTTGATGGTTTATTAAAAGGTAGATTTTAAAATCACACTTACATTTAGTAGGTCAAATAAGAACAAAAATTAGCCGGCCAGCTAAAAGCGAACACCCGTCCGAGACGGAATCTGCAGCGCGTCAGCACGCCCGACGTACGTTTCATCACACTCTGACGTCGTCTGGGGCACTTGTTAATTTGATTTTATATCATCACTTATAAGGCATTTTTACTTTAATATTTGTTCACTTATAGGTCAACCTTTAAGTTATTTATGTTCACAGCGCTGCTTTTTTTTGATTTTGATGACTGCCAGATTGCTGTCCTTCTTGGGCGCCCCCTCTGTGCTCATGTTACTGCCTTCATCTAGCTCAGTATCCTCATCAGAGCCTTCCAAACGCTGGGCATCCTCCTGGAGCATGTACCCAACACTGTGGTCAAACAGTTCAAGGGACTCCTCAGGAGGACATGGTGGGGCTAGTAAAGGAGTCACTGATGACATTGAGCCGAGGGAAGAGGCTGCTGCCTTTCCAAAGTACCCTGAGCATGGGTGAGAGAGGAGGAGGAGGATGAGGACAGCTTGGTCATCCACTCAACCAAGTCTTCCCCATGTTGCGGCTCAACACGTCCAGCTGCCGAAAAAAAGGCCAACATGCTGATGAGAATGCACAGTCTCCATGACCAGAACTGTTGCCTCTAGACACAAAGCCTGCTTGCCCTCTTTTATTGGCTTGTGACTGTCTGCCTCTCCTTGTTGGCCTTCCAGACATACACCAACCTTCTACAGGTAGCTTTAGCTGAACACTGTGCAGAGCTCGCCAAAAAATAACTTGTAGCTTATTTAGCTGCCTGCGGTAGTGATAGGATCAGGAAAACACCACAAACCTTCTACAGGTAGCTTTAGCTGAACACTGTGTAGAGCTCGCAAAAAATAACTTGTAGGTTTAGCTGAACACTGTGAGGAGGACGCACTACACCAACTTGTAGCTTTAGCTAAACACTGTGCAGAGGTCACACTAAACTAACTTGTAGCTTTAACTGAACACTGTGAGGAGGACGCACTACACTAACTGTAAATCGTCTAACTGCCTGACTGTGGTACTAATAGGATCAAAAGAACACCAGAAATTTGCTTCAGGTAGCTGTAAATACTGTAACAAGACAAGCCTGCCTGTCAGTAGGAAGATAACCGGAACGGATCTAGCTAAACTGAATACAGTGTATATATATGTGCGCAACACCTGGGATGCATATATATATACACAATACACTATGAGTGCAGCTAACTCACTGACTGTCCTGCCTAATCTAGCTAACTCAAATGAAATGACTCTCTCTCTCTCTCTCTCTCTCTCTCTCTCTCTCTCTCAGCACGCAGGAACACACCACAGGGCCGCTGTGCAGGCAGCCTTATATAGTGTGGGGCGTGTTCTAAACCCCCTCAGCCATAATTGGCCAAAGCCACCCTGGCTTTGGCCAATTACAGCTCTCTCTACCGACAGCGCTGTGATTGGCCAAGCATGCGGGTCATAGTGCATGCTTGGCCAATCAGCCAGCAATGCACTGTGTTGCCGCAGTGAATTATGGGCCATGACGCGCCACACCAATTTGGCGCGAACTGCCCATATTGTTCGCAATTCGGCGAACGACCGAACAGGCAATGTTCGAGTCGAACATGGGTTCGACTCAAACGCGAAGCTCATCCCTACTGGTGGGCATGTCACAGATGAGGTGGTTCTTGGGCAGGTTGCATTCATTTTGAAGGTCAGCCAGCTGATCACTGGCATTATATGACCGGCGGAAATGCCCACAGACTTTCCTGGCCTGCCTCAGGAGATCCTGTAAGCCCGAGTACCTGCACAAGAACTGCTGCACCACCAAATTAAGGACGCGAGCCAAACGGGGGAACATGGGTCAAGTGTCCCTGTCGGAGAGCGGAGGTTGGTGCCATTGTCTCAAACCACCATTGTCTCAAACCACCTGGCTGAAGCTGGCATCAACCACCTCTGAACCTGCCCCTGCAGAGCTGCCAGAATCTCTGCCCCAGTGTGGCTCCTGTCCCCTAAGCAGACCAACTCAAGCACCGCATGGTATCTTTTTGCCTGAGTGCTTGTGTAGCCCCTAGAAAGCTTACAGAGCACTGCTGGTTCCGAAGACAAATCTGCACAGGAAGAGGCCATAGAGGTAGAAGAGGAGGGTGGAGGAGAGAAGTGTGGCAGAATCACCACTACCAGCATTTTGGAAGCGTGGTGGCGGAACAAGCTCCAAAATTACTGGACCCTGTCCTGCATTCTTCCCAGCTGCCAGCAGGGTTACCCAGTGCGCCGTGAAAGAAAGGTAACGTCCCTGTCCATGCCTGCTGGACCATGAGTCAGCGGTAACATGCACCTTACCGCTGACTGCCCTGTCCAACAAGGCCAAGATATTGCCTTCCACATGCCGGTAGAAAGCCAGAATGACCTTCCGAGAAAAAAAAATGGTGTTTGGGAACCTGCCACTGAGGCACCACACATTCCACACATTCTCGAAAGGGGGCAGAGTCTACCAGCTTAAAAGGCAGCAGTTGGAGTGCTAGCAATTTAGCCAAACTAGCATTCAGCCGCTGAGCATGTGGATGGCTGGGACCGAATTTCTTTCGATGGTTTAGCAACTGGGGAAGGGAAATTTGCCTGCTACAATCGGATTTAGGTGTACAGCTAGCAGATTGCCCACAAGTGCTTGGGACACCTAATTCTACACCTTCATTCCTCTCAGTGCAGGTCTCTGAGAGGACTGAAGGTATAGTGGGGTTGGAGATCCAAGCTAAAGAGCACGGAGAGGTCTGGTTTGTTCTTTGGTGTGGGTCTTTTAAGTACTGTTGCCAACGGACTGCATGGGAGCTTGACATATGTCTGGTCAAGTATGTGGTGCCCAAGCGGCTGCTGTTTTGGCCACGCTTGATACGCTTCAGAAATATGTTGCAAACAGCAGTGTGATCTGCTGCACACGTCTCAAAAAAGGCCCACACCAAAGAACCTTTAAAAAAACGTGCGGAGTCTGCAGCGCCCTGCAAATGCGGAGCTCTGTGGTGTGATGCAGTCGCTTAAGCTGGCCCCTGGAGGGCATCCTGCCTCATTGGAGATGTGTCTCCTCCTCCTCCTCCTCCTCTCTTCTATCAGGCACCCACGTAGAGTCAGTGACCTCATCATCCCCTCCCTCCTCGCCACTGGAGCAAACCTGGCATTATGCTGCAGCTGGGGGAACATGACTACCAGTTTCTTGCCCTTCTTGGGCACTCCCTCTCTCTGGGATAACGTTACTGCCTTCATCCTCAACCTGGGTACCATCATCGGAGCCTTCAAAACGCTGCGCATCCTCCTGCAGCATGTTCCCGACTCTGTGGTCGAACAGTTTGGGGGACACCTCAGGACATGATGGTGGGGCTAGGGAAGGAGTGACTGATGCTTTTGAGCCGATGAAATAGGCCGCTTTGGCAGCCAAACTTGTCTTAGCCTGGGTGACAGAGGATGAGGAGGATGGGGATGGCTTTGTGATCCACTCTAGCAACTCTTCTGCATGTTGTGGCTCAACACGGCCATCTGTCGAAAAAAAGAACAAGCGTGCCCCACGGCCACGTGCTGAGGATGCATCGTGTCCATGACCACCACTGTTGGCAGTAGAGACAAAGCCTGCTTGCCCTCTTTTAGTGGCCTGTGAGCGTCTGCCTTTCCTTGGTAGCCTTCCAGACTTGCTGTAAAATTGGATTCGCAAAACACCGCCTTAAGTTTACTAGAAAAATTACACCAGGAATTGCCCGCAGTCAGGTATAGGCTTGGCTAGACTAGAATACAGTGGATATATATGTAGGAGACAGTGTATATATATATATATATATTTTATGCACTGCAGATCACTGAATCGCCTGCCTGAAAGTATCTTTGAAAACGTACACCAGGAACTACCTGCAGTCAGATATAGGCATGGCTAGACTAGAATGCAGTGGATATATATATATACTGCTTATATATATGCAGTGCATTATGGGGCGTGACCCGCCGCTCGAATTTGGGGCGAACGCCCCATAATGTTCGATCTTCAACGAACAGCCGATGTTCGAGTCAAAGTCATGTTCGACTCGAAGCTCATCCCTAACCCAAAGTGATTCCCGTCCCAGTGACACTTGGCACAAACACTTGTAGGGCTGGTGCTGGGGAACAGTAGGGCAATCAAGGGAAGTAGGGTCACCGTGACAACCCCTCCACTTTACGAGTGCCAAAAGGGGAACCTCAACAGGCTACCCTAGAGGCACTTGTGGGTTGCTGGGCTTTGCTTGGAATCTTGGCGGGAGTGCCCATCTGCATTTTGGTGTTGGCTACCCCTTCGGTACTGAAAAGTGACGTACGGTTGTAAGGCCAAACTCCACCTTAGCAGGCGGCCGTTATCCCCTGAGACCCGATTCAGCCAGATGAGGGGGTTGTGGTCTGTGAGAATGGTGAACTCCCTGCCGTAAAATTGGGTTGCAGTTTTTTTCAAGGCCCATACTATAGCCAGGCACTCCTTTTGAATGGCAGCATTGGCCATCTCCGTGTCCAGAAACTTTCGGCTAAGGAAGACCATCGGGTGCTCCTCATTTACCTGGCTGGAGGACAGCCCCCAGCCCATATGTGGAGGCATCCATCTGTAAAATGAACCTTTGATACTAGTTTGCAGCTGCCAGGGCGGGGTTGTGGGAGAGGGCCTCTTACAGCTGGTCAAAGGTGGTCTGGCAGGCCGGGGTCCATATCACCTCCCTGGACATAGTCTTCTTGGTCAGGTCCGTCTGTGGCTTGGCAATTGTGCTGAAATGGAGAACAAATTTGCGATAATAGTTAGCAGTGCCCAAAAAGGCCATAACCTTCTTTTTATTCTGAGGAGTGGGCCAGTCCCTAATGGCTTAAATTTTAGCTGGTTCCGAGCGCAGTTTGCCTTTCCCCACCCGGTGTCCCAAGTATTGGACCTCAGCCATTCACATTTGGCACTTATTGGGCCGGATACTGAGGTAGGCCCCTGTAATTAGGTCTGGGACAGTGCCCATATGCCGAAGGTGGTCTTCCCACGTTTCACTGAAGATGGCAATGTCATCAAGGTAGGCACAGGCAAAGTCTTGGCAGCCCTGCAGCAACTGATCCACCATGCGCTGGAAGGTGGCAGGGACATTCTTCATCCCAAAGGGCATGCTAAGAAATTCAAACAGCCCAAAGAGGATGATGAAGGTGGAATGTTCCCTCCCTTCCCCGGTTAAGGAGATTTGCCAGTAATCCTTGCTCAAGACCAGTGTAGTGATATAGCGGGCCCCAGCCAGACGGTCCAGCAGGTCATCTATACTGGGCATCGGGTAGGCGTGTCTAACGGTTTGGTCATTAAGACATTGGTAGTCTACACAAAATCGAATGGTGGCATCTTTCTTGGGTACAAGAACAGGTGAGGCTCAGGGGCTCTGGGAGGGTTGGATAATTCCCAAGTCAAACGTGCTGATGGTCGTCTTTCCGGGCCAAGAGGAAAAGATGGGACAGCGGTGTGCACAATGGTGTTCATGGACACCTGATGTTCCTGGCTGACCTGGGGGCCTGGTGTACGTCAGCCGAGTGGCGTGCTACCTCCATGAGATCAAGCATGACTTTGTCATCTTCTTCAGAGGGTAGGGGGCAGACTGCCAGGACGGGAAGGTTTCTGTCATGGTATTCCTTGATCATATTGCCGTGCACAGTCTCTTGCCACTTCCCCCGATCATTCAGCGCAAGAAAATAGTTGGTCTTGTTTAACTTTTTGATTCGAAAGGGTCCCTCCCATGTAGATTTGTAATTTATTTTGGAGATTTGGGACTATCATGAGGACCTGTTGGCTCTTGGCAAACTTGTGGGTTTGAGCTTTGCGGTCATACGACATCTTTTGGTGGGTTTGGGCACCTTGAGATGGCGACTTTGGGAGCTGTGATGTTGGAGAGGGCTTTCCAGTTTTGCTGGGGTGAGCCAAGGGTCCCAGGATGGTGCTAGCTATCCGCTGGAACGGCTCCTTAATGATTGGCAAGGGTTGCAGGGGGGCTCGTGTTGCCACCTGTCCCATGTCGCTGACATGTTTCACGGGTGTGACAATAGTGAGTTACCGCTTGTGACATCCAGGGCCAATAGAAGGCCTGGGCTAACCGTTTTTCTGTCCGTAACTTCCCTTGATGCCCCATCATGGGAATGTCGTGGGCCAGGGGTAGCAGTTGGGCCCAGAACTGCTGGGGCACTATCGGCTGCTTGGTAATGGTCTGGTGTCTGCCCGCAGGAACGATTTTCTACAATTCGGTGTAATAATCCATTTTCCTGCACTTGCCACCTGTTTTCCTGCATCTTGTCACCCGCTCCCAAACCTAGCAGCCCTACCCAGGTCCAGAAGCACGTGAGGGTAGGGTCAATGGCTAAGTCCTATTTAAACTGATCCCGATCCCAGATTATCCCACTAATGGCAGGCATTGGAAGGATCACTCACCGCAGGCGGCAGATTTCCATCCAGGTACTGGAGCTCCTCCTTCCGCTGGGTGGCTTCCTGGTGGGCTTCTTTTTGAGTTATGGTCCCGACAAAGTGACACTGTAGGTTACTGACATCATTCTCAAGAAGCACAACCTCCTACATCACAGTGCTTGGACCCCAGTCCATAGTTCAGGGTGACAGTAACAAGGGCAATGAAGCATTTGGTGCTGCCTGCCAAGTTTTGATCACTATTCCTGGGCCTAGCTGGAGAGCGCCAGGGCGCACAACTCGCGGGTCCACAATAGTGAGGAACGCACCCGAATCTCGGAATCCCACCGCCTTTTGATCGTCCACGGTGACCTCCTTGTAGGTGCTTTCCTTGGAGAAGCAATGTTGCAGGCCAAAGACTCCTGGAAGGGTGTCCCAGACGACAAAAGAGGAACACCAGTCTAGAGGGGGTCGAGGCAGGTCCTCAGGAGCTTAGTACAGATCCACATAATGTACTGGTATACCAGGGCGAGAGTCTTTGGTTCTGGCAGTGCAACTGCCCTGATAGTGACCAGGCTGCCCACAGCCAAAACAGCTCCTTTCCAAGGTGGGTCGTGCGGTCTGCTGTGGGGGGGATCGGGTGGTGTGGTAACGGGACCCAAGGGGTTGGTGCTGCCTTGGGGGTTCATCCAACTATGGGGAGGCAGGTGGGGCTCGATACCCTGGGAACTTGGGGTGCCTTGGCGGGGGGCTTCCACCATTTTGTGTTGATCAATTGGGCCTCATCCGCTAAGGCTGCAGCTTCCTCTAGGGTGGCAGGTTTTTGCTCCCACAACCACTGTCGGAGCTCAGGGGGGCTGTAATGTACCTGGTAGTTGAGCCTGACTGGTAGAAGGAGACCTCTCTTAAGCGCTGGTTCAGGAGCCGCTGGAAGTGGGAACAGTGGTCTCCTGAGCACAGTGGGTAGGAGGGCCTGATGCGGGTTCCAGCAGAAGCAGACACCGGAACTGGAATGAAGTCCCTCAGGGATGGCTGAGCTGAGGATGCAGGTAACTGGTGCAGGCCGGTAGGTAGGCTGGTAGCCGGATGCGTAGACAGCAGCTGGATGCAAACAGGCAGGCTGGAGCAGCGTGACAGGACACAGGCAAGCAAGGTCAGACAGTCCGTATTTGGCAGGAGATCAGGCAGGATATCAACAGGAGGGATGATCCAAGAGTAGTCAGACAGGCAGGAGTTCAGCAACGGGTAGCAGAAGAAACAAGGTCAGACAAGCCGGGTCGGATAGGAGACTGGAGAATGGTCAGACGTAGCCGGGTCAATATCAAACAACAAGCAGGCAGATACAGGAACTTTCAGGTGCAGAGCTGCAGACGAACAGCAGCTAACATGAGCACCTGTCACCCTTTTAAAGGCCCCTTGGCGCCAAACGGCGCTAGCGCGAACGGGCGCGCGCACGGGCGCGCGCGCGCAACCGCTAACGCGCGTACGGGCATTCGCGGGAGCGCTCCGGCGCCCCCTGGTGGGGATTTTGGCTGAATATGCTTGGAAATGATCCTTGAGGACCTACGTGCACGCAGATTCACCCGACGACTGCTGACATGCCCCTGACATTGCCCCCCCCCCCAACGGGCAGCCTCCGGATGCCCAGATGCGCCTTTTTTTCAGGATGGGTAGAGAAGTATGCATGAATTAAACGTTTGGCATGAATATTACAGTCAGGTTCCCATGAGTTGTTCTCCGGACCATACCCTTTCCACTTAATTAAAAACTGTACTTGCCCAGACCTCTTTCTGCAGTCAAGGATGGATTCCACTTCGTATTCTTCATTGCCGTCCACCAGAACTGGTTCAGGGACCCTGGTGCCCCTATCAGGAAAAGGATCATCTACAGCAGGCTTTAAGAGTGATACGTGAAATACAGGATGTATCTTAAGTGAATCAGGTAAGCATAATTCATACGATACTTCGTTAATTTTCCTTTTCACAGGGAAAGGTCCAATAAATTTTGGGGCAAGTTTCTTGGAAGGACATGACAATCTGATATTATTAGTGGACAGCCATACCTTGTCGCCAGGTTGGAGGTTTAGATCTCCCCTTCTTTTCTCATCAAAGAACCTCTTATTATCCGCTTGCGCTTTGGATACCGCCTCCTGCAAGATCCGATTATTACGACTGAAGAACTGCACTGTGTCCTGGACCGCTGGAACTGAAGATTCTGAAAGACAATCTGGTAAAAAAGATGCATGAAACCCATAATTGGCAAAGAAAGGAGATTGACCGGTGGCAGAGTGACTGGCGTTATTGTACGCAAATTCTGCAAGTGGCAGCAAGGATACCCAATCATCTTGCACAAAAGATGTAAAACACCTAATGTATTGCTCCAGAGTTTGATTTGTCCTTTCAGTTTGCCCATTAGTTTTGGGGTGGTATGCTGAGGACAGGGCTAGTTCAATCTTCAAGTTTTCACAAAGGGCTCTCCAGAAACGTGAAGTAAACTGCACCCCCCTATCAGACACTATATTTGCGGGAATCCCGTGTAACCTAACGATTTCTTTAATGAACACCCGAGCTGTCTCTACAGCAGAAGGTGTTCCTTTTAGGGGCACAAAGTGGGCCATTTTGGATAGCCGGTCGACGACCACAAAGATCGCCGAACACCCCTCCGAATGTGGCAGTTCGACTATAAAGTCCATTGCTATCATTCTCCAGGGCCTATCTGGTATAGGCAATGGTCTTAGTAGACCCCACGCTCTGTTCCTGGGGGTTTTGTTCTGGATGCAGACAGAGCAGGAGTTGACATATTTCTTGCAAAATTCCTTTAAGTTAGGCCACCAAAAGGTGCGCTGCACCAGCTCAAGGGTCTTATGGACCCCAAAATGTCCTGCAAGTGGATGGTCATGCAAAAGCGTCAGCACCTTGACTCTAACGTTCTCTGGCACGAAGATTTGACTTCCCCTCCATAATAGTCCATCTCGAGGTGTTAAGGAAGGCTCCTGAAGACTTGAAGGTTCTGGGGATGCTTCTCTAATCATGGATAGCAAATCTGTCTGAAGGAGAAGAAAACTGTTTGCCGGCAAAATAGTGTCAGGGACAGAAGAGTCCTTAGGATTATCAAACATGCGTGACAATGCGTCTGGTTTTGTATTCTTGGATCCCGGCCGGTAGGTGATGTGGAAGCAAAATCGTGTAAAAAATAGGGCCCAACGGGCCTGTCTGGGTTTCAGTCTTTTAGCAGATCTTAGATACTCCAGATTTTTGTGATCTGTATAAATCAGTACTGGATGGACTGCACCTTCAAGCAAGTATCTCCATTCTTCCAAAGCAGTCTTGATGGCAAGTAACTCCCGATCCCCCACATCGTAGTTCCGCTCAGCTGGCGAAAGTTTTCTAGAGAAGTACCCAACAGGATGCATCAGATCTTTGTTGCCCTGACGTTGGGAAATAATAGCACCCACAGCTACTTCGGAGGCATCAACCTCTAGAATAAAAGGCAAAGATGGGTCTGGATGGCTAAGAATCGGAGCTGACGTGAAACGCCTTTTTAATTCTTCAAAGGCCTCCTGGGCCTCCTGGTTCCAGTGGAAACGAAGATTCTGCTTGGTTAGCTGTGTAATGGGGGAGATGATGGCAGAGAACCCCCTGATAAACTTCCTGTAAAAGTTCGCAAAGCCAACAAAGCGTTGTACGCCTTTCTTGTCCATGGGTGCTGGCCATTCTAACACAGCAGACACTTTCTGGGGATCCATTTTAATACCGGTTGGGGAGATGACCAACCCCAGAAACTGAATCTCTTTTTGTTCAAATTCGCACTTCTCCGCTTTGGCGTACAATCTGTGCAAGCGGAGTCGTGCTAGGACTTTACGGACATGTTCCCTGTGTTGCTCAAGTGAACTGGAGAAGATAAGGATATCGTCCAGGTAAACAATTAAGAAGATGTCCAGGAAGTCTTTAAACACATCGTTGACCAGATGCTGAAATGTGGCAGGAGCATTGCAAAGGCCGAAGGGCATGACCAAATATTCGTAGTGCCCGAAACGGGTCCGGAAAGCCGTCTTCCATTCATCCCCGGCCCGAATGCGGACCAGGTTATAGGCCCCTCTCAGGTCTAATTTGGTGAAGATAATGGCGGTCCGTAATTTTTGAAACAGTTCTGGTATTAGGGGCAACGGATAACGGTTCTTGACCGTAACCTTGTTTAATTCCCGATAATCCACGCAAGGGCGGAGCGTATGATCTTTCTTAGAGACAAAAAATATTCCCGCTCCTGCTGGTGAAGTGGACTGTCGAATGAAGCCTTTCTCTAGATTTTCATCGATGTAAACCTTAAGCGCCTCTTGTTCCTTTTCGGACAGCGGAAAGATGCGCCCAAAAGGGATCTCAGCTCCAGGAAGCAATTCAATTGGACAGTCATAGGGGTGATGGGGTGGCAGAGAATCTGCTCCCTTCTTGCTGAATACATCTGCAAAGTCCTGATAGACCTCTGGTACGTTTTGAAGCAGATCTGGGTCAGTGTCCATACATAGTAGGGTAGTAGCAGGATTAACAGGTTCAGGTAGGCAATGTCTTTGACAATAGGGTGACTGAAACTTGATCTCGCCCGTGGCCCAATTAACAAGAGGATTGTGGGCTTGAAGCCAGGGCATACCCAAAATGATTGGGAAAAGAGGTGATGAGATGACGTCCAAGATAAAGATCTCTCGGTGCTGGGATGAACAGATAGCAGATAGTGGAAGGGTTTCTTGAGAGACCTGCCCGGACTTTATACGGGACCCATCGGCCAGAAAAATTGAGAGTCTATGTGTCTTGCCTTTCAGAGGAAGTTTTTGCTGTGTGGCAAAGGTGGAGTCAACAAAACAGCTACATGCCCCGGAATCAACAATGGCGTTGACTTGAATTGTTCTTCCCTGGAGCTGTAATGAGAGAGGGAGAACAAGTTGAGTGGCATTGGCTGTTAAAGCAGACAAACTGGTTGGAGCTGAAGAAAAACACTTACGGATCTTCACTGGGCAGTTGTTCACGTAGTGGCCCGTTCCGCCACAATAGAGGCAAAGGTTCAGTTGGCGCCTGCGTGCCCGTTCTTCAGGGGTCAGAGTGGTACGCATAAGTCCAAGTTGCATGGGTTCAGGGGCATCAGTTGCCGGGTTGACTGGACTTGGCCCGGCAGAAGGTAGATACCGAGAGGCAGGCAGCGGGGCTCTGGCAGTCATCCACATAGGCCGAATTTGTTGGGCAGATCGTTCAGACCGGCGCTCACGAAGGCGTCGGTCAATCTGGATAGTGATGGCAATGAGCTCTTCTAAGGTGTCAGGCATTCCTACTCGGGCAAGCTCATCCTTAAGACCTTCAGATAACCCCATGCGGAACTGGTGGCGTAGGGCTGCATTATTCCATTGAGTATCCGCGCTCCAGCGTCGAAAGTCCATGACATAGTCCTCGGCCGGTCTACGGCCTTGCTGGAGCGCGATCAAAGCTGCCTCAGCGGTGGCAGCCCGCTGAGGATCCTCATAAAGCTGGGCCATGGCTTCAAAAAAGGCAGGTAGGGTCTGAACCTGTATGGCGTTGGATTCAATCAAGCGATGGGCCCAGGTCTGGGGTTCCCCCTGCAGGAGGGATACAACAAACCCCACTTTGGTGGCTTCCAAAGAAAAAGTCCGTGGCTGTAGTCCAAAATAAAGTTGACAAGCGCTGCGGAAGGCCACAAACTTAGTTCGGTCACCGGAAAACTTGTCAGGAACAGGTACTCTTGGTTCTGGTGGGAGCCTGACCACTGAGGGTGGTGCAGCAGCTTGTACTGGAGCAGCTGCGGGTGCAGCGGCCACACCACCGGAACCACTGAGGTTTAACACTTGCCCTTCCAGTCTGTTATAACTGTCTTGTAGAGTCTTTACTGCTTGGGTGAGGGCCGCCAAGTGTGTACAGATCTCCTGAATGGGAGAGGTCTCTCCTGCAGTACTGTAATGTACCTGGTAGTTGAGCCTGACTGGTAGGAGACCTCTCTTAAGCGCTGGTTCAGGAGCCGCTGGAAGTGGGAACAGTGGTCTCCTGAGCACAGTGGGTAGGAGGGCCTGATGCGGGTTCCAGCAGAAGCAGACACCGGAACTGGAATGAAGTCCCTCAGGGATGGCTGAGCTGAGGATGCAGGTAACTGGTGCAGGCCGGTAGGTAGGCTGGTAGCCGGATGCGTAGACAGCAGCTGGATGCAAACAGGCAGGCTGGAGCAGCGTGACAGGACACAGGCAAGCAAGGTCAGACAGTCCGTATTTGGCAGGAGATCAGGCAGGATATCAACAGGAGGGATGATCCAAGAGTAGTCAGACAGGCAGGAGTTCAGCAACGGGTAGCAGAAGAAACAAGGTCAGACAAGCCGGGTCGGATAGGAGACTGGAGAATGGTCAGACGTAGCCGGGTCAATATCAAACAACAAGCAGGCAGATACAGGAACTTTCAGGTGCAGAGCTGCAGACGAACAGCAGCTAACATGAGCACCTGTCACCCTTTTAAAGGCCCCTTGGCGCAAAACGGCGCTAGCGCGAACGGGCGCGCGCACGGGCACCCGCGAACGCGCGTACGGGCATTCGCGGGAGCGCTCCGGCGCCCCCTGGTGGGGATTTTGGCTGAATATGCTTGGAAATGATCCTTGAGGACCAGATTCACCCGACGACTGCTGACATGCCCCTGACAGGGGCACAGGAAAAAGAATTGTTCTTTCAGGACAGCCTGTATGATCCCCTCAGGGGAGGTGGCCTTCTCCCCTTCCAACCATCGATGGCATGCTAAGGACAGCTTGTGCACAAACATTTTGAAGGAGGTCTTGGGGACCCAATGGGTAGTCCGGAACTGGGCCCGATACGCCTCTGGTGATACAGCATATTAGTTCAGTACTGCCCGTTTTAGGTCCTCCATAGCTACATTTCTTGAGAGGGTCCATCATTCGATAAGCCTCAGTGCCTCCACCCAACAGTCCTACTACATGGCGGGTCCAGTCTGCGGGTGGGACCCCCAATAGTTCGCATTGATGTTCAAAATCCTGAAAGAACCCATCCACATCCCCGTATTGTCTTGGTGTGGCTTAAAGTCCATCCTGGAAATTCTTTGGGTCTCCCGTACCGCAGGGAGAGACACCGGGGTGGTGGTTCCGTTTTTTGCGGTCTCCCATTCCTTTTTGTCTTTTTTCTGTGCCTTTTCAATGGCTGCAAGCTTTCTTTTAGTGGTGGCATCCTTCCCCAGAATGGTCATCTCTTCCTCGTACCAGACAACCCAGGGGCTCCTGGTGCCTGGGCTGGGAGGCTCTGGTCTGTCTTCGCTGGGAAGTGCCTGACCCCCATCTGTGGTCGACGCCTCCCACTGGCTGTTTTCCTCCAGCAACTGGACCAGCTGGTCCTTATTCAGTTCCCTGTGGTTGAGACTCAATGTTCTGGCTCTTTCTTGGAGTTTGCTTACTGTGCAATGGTGATACTCTGGGGCCTTAGTGCTCCTGGTGTGCAGACTTTCGTCAGCCATCTTGGGTGTTCTCATCCCACTGCTGACAACCAGTTGTAACAGACCTCTGTCCTCAACAGGACTATGTCCCCCCGTAAATGCTTCCTCTGTCCGGTACCACATGATCCAATACCCTCTAGCCCACCCAGTCACTAGCTGTAACTCAGAGTAGGGTGAAAAACATCAGACTCTTTATTCAAATACATGTAACATATATACAACTCGGGGACACCCCCCCCCTGGATTCAGGGCGGGGTAAACTGTCCAAAAACAGATACACAGGTCAGGTGTATTCAAACTACTCATCAGTAAGCAGTCTTATCTGCATGGAGGGGCTGCTGGAGTGCCCCCCCCCCCCCCCCGATAGACATACATCTCATAATATACTTTTCTCCCAAGGCCGACCGACACAACAGAACAATTGAATACAACCACACCCAAAGTGAATCTCTTCCCAGTGACACTTGGCGCAAACACTTGTAGGGCTGGTGCTAAGGGAACAGTAGGGCAATCGGGGGAAGTAGGGTCCCCGTGACAGTATGTATGAATTTGAGTCAGGGACTTTAGATTGTAAGCTCCTTGAGGGTAGGGACTGACGTGAATGTACAATGTATATGTAAAGCGCTGCGTAAATTGACGGCGCTATAGAATTATCTGAAATAATCTGATGCTTGAGGGAAGTAAGCATTAGTGCAAATAAACTGATTGGGACATAAGATGAGAGGCTTTATCCAAAGAGTGTGTAAGATCCCTAGCCCCTTGTGTTTATGCTTCTGAAACACTAATGTATAGCTTTGTGTGTTAATTTGCAGAGACATAAATTTACCAAAATAATGATCCTCAGTCAGTGATGAGAGGCTTCATTTAAAGAGTTTGTATAGTCCCAGCCTCTCACTTCTAAGTATTAAACTCACACACCGTTTCTAATAAAAGTTAGGTTTTAACCATGTTCTGTGCGTGGGCATGTGAACACCTTTTTTCTTTGAATTTCGGGGTGCCACAGTGAGGGTTGACATTTTTCACACATTAGGCTTTTTAATTTATGTATAATATAACAAGGCTGACTTGCTTAACCCGTTGCCGTCTGGCCTATGTCAGAATGACGCTGTGACCGGCCTCTCGTCCCTCCGGGTGGACGTCATATGACGTCCTCCCGGGTCATGCCTCATGGGGCCACGCTGTGGCATAATCTGTCACGGCTGTGTCCGTGAGATTCAGCCGATGACTGATCACTGTACAGGCCTGCTGCCAATACCATGTGACCATTGTAACCAATCACAGCAGGTCACATGACAGTTGTAAACAATGGACGGCTTCCTTTCAAGCCATCCATTGTGTACAATTGTGTTGCTAGCTGTGATTGGTCACAGTGATCACATGGTACAGACTGGGTCAATCACAGCCCATCTGTGCCATGTGATCAGCTTTGGCCAATCACAATGAAACAAACTGAATCGATTTAATTCAGTAAAATGCTTGCATATAGCAATGGAAAAAAAAAATACTGATCACTTCCCCAGAGTAGTACAATGTTACTATGGTACTAGTATATTGCTCTGGTCAAAGTGTGTAAATAAATAGAAAAAAAAAAAGTCGTACTCGCCAGTTAGTGTCCCAGATCACTGCTACACCAGTTATGATGATGCTGTACTACACTGGTGGCTGTGTGTAAAAGATAAAACAAAACATTTTTTTTTTTTTTAATTAAATTCATGAAGAAAGATTATTTGCAAAATGTTATAACCAAAATGGTGTTTTTGTTTTAAAATGTTCAGTCTTTTTTTGTGTTTATAGCAAAAAATAAACCCAGTCATGATTAAATACCACGAAAAGAAAGCTCTATTTGTGTGAACAAAATGAAAAAAAATTAGTTTGGTACAGTGTTGCATGACTGCGCAATTGTCATTCAAAGTGTGACAGCGCTGAAAATTGGCCTGGGCAAGAACGGCTTGAAATGGTTAAGGAGATAAGAATATTCACTTAGTCTAATAATCACTTCAATTATCTGATGATGTGCAGATAAGCAGACAAGAATTTGCTTTTTAATTTAAGTGAATATTCACACTGCTTACATGAGAACATTGCAAGAAATTACTTAAAGTGATGTAAACCCTCACATATACCCAGTGAAGTGAACAGCCTCAGATGATACACAGAGATGAAACAAATCTCCCTACATAAGTTTTACATGTACAGTATACAGGCAGTCCCCGAGTTACGAACTGGTTAGGGACTGCCGGTTTGTACTTAAGTCGGATTTGTTCGTAAGTCGGAAGCGCATGCGCAGAACAGCAGAGACGGCATTTTCCGCTGTGTTCCAATGTTCTGTCAAGTAGCCGTGCATGCGCAGACGTCGTTTTCCAATGTGCCCGCCATTCTAAAGTGGCTGCGCATGCGCAGAACGTCGCGCCACCTCCCGTTCATAAGTAGGAGTCGTTCGCAAGTCGGAGGTTCGTAACTCGGGCATCTTCTGTATCTGCTGTCTTCCCCTTTCTATACCCTTAGAAAGTGAACATGGTATTAGAATTTTTCCTTCCTCTTTCAGCAGTGAGGGGGCAGTCTTGGCATACACTGTGTGACAGCTAATTGGAGGAAAGGCACCCCCCCACCAGTCCACATAGGCAGAGGAAGAAAGAAACATGCTGTGCTTTGAATTGATCAGCTCTCTGCTAATCTATTTATAGCAACCTCCCCGACACAAATTTTTAGCTGCTTTAATCTCGGGTTGGAGAACTTGTCAGAAGTTATCATGCTGATAACAGGAACGAAGCAGCAGAAAGACACGGAAATTAGGGCTTTGGAGAGAAGTAAAAGGTCAGGTCAAATTTCAGGAATCAGGTTTACATCCACTTTTTTTTTTTAATTTTAATAAATGTTTTTATTGGTGTTAGACACATACAAATAAGCAACATAAAACACAATAAAAAATGCACAACAGTGACCCTCACATGGATAACATAAGTGTACATCAGTAGAACTCAATATTAAATTCAAGCGTCAGTCACCATTACGCTAAATAAGGTGTTGATCCCACGGATGGAGTCTGGAAAGATGGCGTAGACGCCAACCCCATGCTCCCACAAATGTGCGGAAGATGAAAAGACATAGAACATATTCTGCCCACAACTACGAACCTTTGTGGAGGAGGTAAAGTTATATAGGAGTTCAGACTAGGGGGGCTATCATTTATTCAGACTCTGTTACACCCATCTAAGCCGTGGATAGTTCCTCTAACCATTTTGACCACACTTTCTGGTATTTCTGGGGACAGCCTCTGTTGGAGTATGTATCCTTGTACAGGGGTAGGCTCTCGTTCACCAGCTGCTTCCAAAATGCAATCGCAGGTGGAGCCGACTTTTTCCATTGAAGTGTAATGCTCTTTCTGGCATAAAACAGCAAAAGGCTCACCAAAGTGCGTCCCACGACAGTGGGAATCAGCTGTTCAACAAGACCCGACAGATATAGAAAGCTGTGAGGGGATAGCACTGATTAGGCAGATACATGACATCAATTCCTCCCAAAACCCAGTAATAGCTGGGCAGGTCCAGAATACATGGGTAAAGTCCCCCCACATCTCCAGCACTCTGGGGAGATATTGGAGTCCATTCTGTGTAGTCTAGAGGGGTTAAAGTATGCTCGGTGGACCAGTTTAAATGGTATCAGGTGGTCTCTGATGGAGACGAAGGACCCGAATGAAAAGTCCCAGATATCATCCCGGTCAAGTTCTGGGATGTCCTGGAGCCAGCAGGCCCTGAGTTTCTCCAGATCAGGAAGTAAAACCCTAAGGAGATGTAAATATATCCGAGAGGTTGGTTTGTTGGTGCAGTTCAGTCTCAGGACCTCTTCAAGAGAGGTTTGTATGAGCTGGGGGTTAGCGTGGGAGAACTGGCAGCTGAAGGTATGGGAGAGTTGTATTTATCTAAAGAAATATGGCTCCGGGATATTGAATTTAAAGCATAACAGAGGTAATGGAATCAGTGAATTGTTGTGAACTATCTGAGAAAGTAATTTTTATATTAAATTTAGTCCAGGCGTGAGGTTCAGGAATCGTATATATCTGAGCTAGGTTGGGATTACACCAAAGTGGAGCATTTGGCAAATGTGCCTCTGCGGGATATCGCTTAAGTCTGAGGCCAGCTCTCCACGCCCGCAAGGTAGTGATCATAGAAGGGATTAATGCATACGGGGCACGTGGGCCACGGAAAAGTAAGAATTTAAGAGCATCGAGAGACTGCACCAAAGCCACCTCCAGTAGCACCACTGAATTGGTGACATCGGGGTCCAACCACCACACCGCAGTGACCAGTTGGGTGGCCAGGAAGTCTTTATGGAAATCTGGGAATGCTAGTCCACCTTGAAAGGTAGGAAGCATCAGTGTGGTCCACCTGTATCTTGGGGATTAAGGGCCCCAGACAAAGGTGGAGAAAACTTTGTTGATTTGGGAGAAAAAAGATTGTGGAATCCACTGTGGGGAGTGTCTAAAAAGGTATGTCAATTTTGGCAATATCTTCATTTTAATTAGGTTAATACAGCCTAAAAAAGTGATAGGAGTAGGGACTCCTATGCCTTCAGCTTCACCCTAACCTCCAGGAGCACCAGGGACAGATTTAGATGTAATCGGTGGCCTTCCTAGATACTTAAACTCCAAGGTAATAAAACTGTTCTTTGTTCAATAAGTTTTTATTGAAAGATATTAAACAGATAACAACCAAGATACAGACATCAGGAAATGAGAATCTCTAAAAAGTTATACATTGTCATGCTATCCATATTGACCCTCTGATATATACTTCTGGTCCCCTACTCATCTCTACTGTAATAACCCAGTAGAGCAAATGGGGGGTGGTTAATAATCATATGGTACTCATTATATTTGACATATGGAGTGTTTCCCTGCATACCATAAGTTGCATGTGTATAGGCAACGTTTCCTAGGGTCCAAAAACCTCTGATGGCTGATTCCTTAATGCCATATCCTTAACTCCAACAAAAATTAAATCGCGAGAAAAGGAAAATTGGTAAAAGATAAGTAGAAAAAGAAAAAGAAAGAGAAGAAGGGAGCGGGGGAAAGAAGGGGGGGAGGGGAAGGGGTAATTGTCCAGCCGTTACAGCGTGTCTTTCACAGGTATATCATTATTCACCATTCAAACATCCTTACTAGCCATAATCTCAGCATATGATGACGAAAATTTAAAGATGAACCAACAGGACCATATCTTAGACGCTAACTCAGATTTGTTTTTAAGTTTTAAAGTGCTATCTTCCATGTGATATATTCTGTCTATTTCCATTAGCCATTGGCGAAAAGAGGGGATTTTTTGCTGTTTCCATAATTTTGGTATAAGAGCCTTAGCAGCATTCAACAAATGAGGTGTAATTGACTTTCTGTATGATCCGATTGGTTCATCTGTAAAATGAAATAGTAACAACCACGGGTCATTTGGAATTTTACTGCCTTGTATTTTTTCGACCCAAAATAAGATAGTGGACCAATATGGCCTTATGAAGGCACAGGACCACCATATATGGGCGTGGGTTCCCGTATAACCACAGCCCCTCCAACATAGTTCTGAAGTGGTTGGAAAGAACTTATGAAGTGTGGCTGGTGTGTAGTGCCACCTATTTAGCATTTTATAGTTTACCTCTGCTGCCTTTGATGCTATTGAAGAAACATGGGATAGGCGGAGTATCATAGAAGGTTGCAGGTCCGAGAGCAATATCTGGAGGTCCTGTTCCCACTTAGAAAAGACGAGTGCTCCGTTGACGATAATGATATCAAAGCATGAAAAGTTAGACGGGTTTGTCTGGGGGAAGGTCTCCCGCTAGCAAGTATTCTACAGGATTCATGTCTTCTTCTGACCTTAATGGTTGAGGTAGAGATTTTACGAATTGAGAAAGTTGATATTTCCATTGATGCATAAAGGGTATTGGTGTAGTTGTTAGATCAGATATAGGCAAGATATCTTTGTTCTTCACAACCTTGCCGAGAAGGACAGATGTGTCTGAAATCCAATCACCGTATTTCGAATCCATATTCCCTGGAGGAAAGAAGTTATGCCCTGTAAGTTGCATAAGCGGAGAGTTATAGGGCCATTTCTGTTTATGGCATAAAGAGTCCCAGGAAGCTAAGGAAGATTTGATTAGTGGGGAAGTAGAATGTGCTAATTTGCAAAACTTATTGGGTATCCATATGAGGGGGAAAAGGTCCACCCCACTCAGGTCTATTTCCAGCTGCACCCATAGCTTGGATGATTTGTTGTATTTCCAATCCGAAATCCTACTGAGAATCGTGGCTATATAATATTTTTTAAAGTCCTGAAGTGCCAGACCACCTTCCGTCTTGGGTCTGCTTAAACATCTGTGAGCAATACCAGGTTTTCTACGACTCCAGATAAATTTACCTATAACAGATTGTACAATCTTAAAGAACCCAACAGGAACCTTATAGGGAAGCATTTGATATAGAAAGAGCAGCCGGGGTAATATGTTCATTTTTACAATATTAATTTTTCCTAGCCAGGAATGCGCCATCTGTGTCCATTTTTGCAGGTCCGATCGGATAGCATTCAGCAAGAGGATATAATTTTTACGGAAAAGAGAGGCCGGGTTGGGAGTCAGGTATATTCCTAAGTATTTCATAGCCGATGGTTGCCAATGGAATGGAAAGGAAGTTTGTAAACTAGTCGCTGTTGTGTGAGGGATTGATATATTCAAGATTTCCGATCTAGACAAGTTAATTTTAAAGTTAGATATTTTACTAAATTGCGTAAAGGCCAGCATGAGATTAGGTAAGGTTATAAGAGGTTGTTGTACATAAAAGAGGACGTCATCAGCATACGCCGCATATTTATGTTCCGTCGTGCCCACTTTAATCCCATGGATGTTGGGGTTGTGGCGTATTGTTGCTAGAAAGGGTTCTAGGGTAAGGGCGAAAAGGATGGGGGAGAGAGGGCACCCCTGCCGCATTCCATTATAAAGAAAAAAAGGATCGCTTAACGTGCCATTAATTCTTATTAGGGCTGAGGGTGTTTGATATAAAGCTGAAATCTTTGCCAACATATTCGGGCCTAAGCCGAAATGCGATTACGTGGCCATGAGGTACTCCCAGTCCACCCTATCAAACGCTTTCTCAGCATCTGTAGACAGAAGAAGGGTGGGCTGGGAGCACCCACGGACATAGGATATTAGGGAAAGTGTTCTAAGCGAATTGTCTCTTGCCTCCCTCCCTGGAATGAATCCAGTTTGATCCCTAGAGACCCACTGCGGAATCGGGTAGGAGTCTAATGGCCAGTGCCTTGGCATATAACTTGGCATCCAAATTCAACAGCTATATTGGGCGGTAACTACCGCACATGGTAGGATCTTTCCCAGGTTTAGGGATTATAGTGATGTGTGCGTGGAGAGTTTCCGGTCTGAAACCTCCATTATTAGGCACTGAATTGGCATACGCTGTCAAATATGGAAGCAAGACATCTGCAAAAGTGCGGTAATAGGCCACTGTCAGCCCATCTGGGCCCGGAGCCTTACCATTGGCCATTGACTTAAATGCCCCCCTAAGCTCTGCAGTGGTAAGATCATCCTCCAATGCTTCTAGAAGGGAAGATGGGATTCTTGGCAAATTAGCTCCTGATAAGTATTCCTTAATTTGTGATTTTCTAGTGGTACCGTCAGATTGTGCGTTGCTAACCTGATATAGCTGTTGGTAAAAGGAGCGAAATTCCTTAGCTATGTCCCTAGTTTTGTGCACCATAATGTCTGAGGCCGATTTGATCTTAGCAATAAATGAGGTTGATTTCTTTTGTTGTATAGATCGGGTTAAGATTCGACTCGGTTTATATCCCCATTCGTTGTACTGTTGATCATCAATTCTACGGCGGGATATATATACTCAGAATGAAAAAGAGCTTTCAATTCTTCTCTTTTTTTGGTGAGGGAATGGAAGATTGATTTAAAGTTACCTAATTTGTGAGTCTGTTCAAGGATGCCGATTTTTTTAATGTAGATTGCAGGTGCGTTCTCCCTAGCACCCAATTCGATGAGTTTGCCTTCAATAAGAGCCTTATGGGCCTCCCAAAGAGTTCCTGGTGAAGTTTCTGGGGAAATATTGTCTCTGAAGTAGAGGGAAAGACTCGGCTCAATATCTTTTACATCAATTTCATCGGTTAGAAGTGAATCATTCAGTTTCCAATTTGTGGATTTCATGGGTATGGACGGGGATTGAATCGACATGCTAATCGGGGAGTGATCAGATAGTGTCGAGATTTCGATAGTTGATCTTACTAAGTGGTCCAGATAGTGATGTTGGATGTAAAAATAGTTCATCCATGAGTAGAAGTCATGAACATGCGAATAATGTGTGTAGTCTTTTGCGCCTGGATGCATCATCCTCCATACATCTGAGTTGGGTGTTTTGCAGTAATTTACAGATATATGCTAGGCGTCTGTGCGGGATGCATGACTTCCCCTGGGAGGCATCCACTAATGGTTCTAGGGGAATATTTAAATCTCCCCCAAGAATAATACATCCAGGCGCAAATTCCTGTAGTTTAAAGTTGCTGTCATAAAGTCGGCTTGTCCCTGATTCGGGGCATACAAATTAGTGAGAGTACATGAAAAATCACCCAGGCTGCCCTTTATAAAGAGAAATCTGCCTGAAGGATCTGCAAGGAAATCCTCAACAGCAAATGGAGTTCCACTTCGAAACCCAATGGCCACACCTTTCGCCTTTGAAATGTCAGACAGACTATAATACCATGTTGGATATTGGTGAGCAAATAATTTAACTGATGTAGTATATGTTAGGTGGGTTTCCTGCAAAAAGATAATATCTCCCTGCATGCGTAAGAGTTCCCTATACAACGAGTGTCTTTTGCCCGCAGTATGCAGTCCTCTCACATTAAATGAGATTAGCTTAGTGGTGGCCATCGGGTTCCCTGGGGAGTCCCATCATGTGTACATGGTCTGTAAGGCTGGTGGGGGTAACCAAGGAAAGGACAGGAGGTGAAAGAGGTAAAGAGGAAGAAACAGAATATGAAACCAGGAATAGGAGAGAGTAAAGGGACACAGGAAAGAAAATCCTGAGTAATTTTTGCATAAACGTGACAAAGGTTTGCACGCAAAATCTTGCGGTGCGAAAACAGGGGCCCCGCGGGGACCCCCCCCCAGCAACACACACTCCCCCTAGGGATCGTCTGTACCACCGAAGAGATCCCCCCCATTGCCCCTTGTGGGGGGAGAGTACCCATCATAGGTATCAAGTCACGTGTGGCCGAATCGGATCCATCTGCGTGATCCGGCGCCAGCAAATTTAACGAAAAATTATATAACCCATACTTCAAAAAAGTCATGTCTTTCAGCTTCTAATTCTCTAGGAAACGCTATACCCTGCACACAACATACATAACTATAATCAGACCTCTAAATAGGCATAATAGGTGTGCATGTGTAAGAACTTGAGATATGCTGGACTCGTTATGTAGCTTACTGTGACCTCATGTAATTGCTTAAAGACCTGAGGGAATCAGTCTGCTCCATTGATAGAGTCCAGATTAGCAGGACGGCGTTTACGGGAGACTCTCTGCCACTGATCTTCAGGTGTATGTGGCGACTCAGGGATACCATCCTGCCATCCCGGGAGTTCAGGAGGTTTGATGTTGAGATCAATGCAAAATGCTGGTAAGTCTCCTGGGAAACGCAAAACAGCCGTCTTCCCTTCTCTATTGGCTATCAGGGCGGATGGAAACCCCCATCTGTAGTTAATGGAAGCTTTACGTATCTTTTCTGTGAGGGGTTTTAGTGCCCTGCGTCTTTCCAATGTTTCCCTGGCCAGATCTGGGAAAAAGGATAGAATGGCTCCATCAAAGTCTAAAGTTGCTGCCTCTCTTGCCTTCTTCATAATAAGCTCTTTTTCCTCAAAATAATGCAGTCTGCATATGACATCTCTAGGCGTATCATTAGATAGGTTACGTGGGTGAAGAGCTCTATGAATCCTATCCATCTTCAGCGGGTGATCTGCCGGGTTTCCCAGAAGGGTGTTAAAGATGCTGCGAATAGATGCTGCCAAGTCATCTCTTGTTGCCTCTGGAAGACCTCTGCGTATGTTGTTCCTCCTGTTTCTATTTTCCTGGTCTTCCAGCTTAGAGTGCCATTCTGTGTGCAATGAAGAGGTTACGTGCAGAGGTTTGCAGATCCCTGATGATGTATCAAGCCACTGCTCTGTCTCTTCCACTCGCTCGAGAACTTGAGCTAAGTCTGTGCCCACTGCTGAGAGTTCCTTTTTAATCACCTTTTCCAGGCCCGATAGCATTAGGGCGAGATCTGTTTTAGTGGGGAGACCGCTTACTAGGTCCGCCACCCTCGAGCCTTCCCTCGGGCTTCTCTCCCTCTCCGATCCGCACGAGGATACTGGAGACCGGTGTCTCGTCTCAGGCCTGTGGCGGGAGGCGGAGCTTGCATTCAATCCACGAGGCGAGCGGCCTAGGCCACCTGACTCTGCAGGATCCTCGGGTTCCGTAGCGAGATACCGCTTGATAGAGCTCGCTGGGGTTTTCTTCTTGGAGTGGGATTTACCCGATCTCTTGCCCATGTCCGCCATGTATGCTAGAGTGCCGAGGGTTTATGTATAAAATCATGGGTAATAAGTGTCGGCGCCGGAGCTCACACGATGTGCGTCTTCACCCCCATGTCCAGGCCACGCCCCCCCATAACAAAACTGTTCTACCCATATGAGCGAAAGATCCAGGGAGGCCCCTGCATGAGCAGCCAGATCAATGGGAAACGAGGGATTTAGGCCAGTTCACCTTCAACCTGGTAATAGGGGCAAATACATTTAACACCCATAGGGCACCCTCTAACGATGGTCCTGCGTCTTTAAGAAAGAGGAGGAAGTCATCCGCGTACAGAGCCACCCTCTCCTCCAGCCAGCCGATTCGAAGCCCTTTAATGTGTGGGGAAGTGCGCAGATCTTCTGCCACTGGTTCGATGGCTATGGCAAACAATGCCGGTGATGGAGGGCAGCCCTGCCGGGTACGTCTGGACAATACCTTGACTCCAGAGATTCAAGACCACAAGCACATATTTGCCCTGGGGGTCCGTGTGGGGTCCGTGTGGACATGTTCAACTTCCCAAGGAAGGGATTTAGAGATCAACACGGACACTCCACGGGCAAAGGTTGAGTAAGAGGCATGAATCACTCCATAAAGCCATGGGTTTTTAAGCGCCATCAGTTTGCTGCCCACAAGATGCGTTTCTTGTAGTAGTATATGGCTGGGGGAGTGGGATTTGAGGTAGTGGAACAGAAGTGCCCTTTTAAATTTGGAATTTAAACCACGAACGTTCCAGGATAGGATAGTAAACATGGTGTCATTTGATGGTGTCATTGTAGCAGCGGGGGGATTTCACAAGACAGCTTGGGAGCAGCAGATACTGAGGGGTCCAACACCAAGACATAGCACGAGAAGAAATGAAAAAAAAACCCATAAACATAACCAAAACATAACAGTGCGAACCAGATACCCTTTGGCACCGGGGTGCCATCCCTGCCCAGATCTCTGCACAACCTTCTACAACTAAGGAGGGCACAGAGTGGGCCTAATCCCATAAACTGTAACCGTAAACAGGTAAGGTGTAGTATTTGTCCAATAAACCTGAGAGAAAAAGCTGCGGGGTCAGGGCATCTCGCAGACAAGGAGCCAGTCACTGGACGGGGGTGGGGGGGGCAGAGGTGTAACAATAGCCCGCAGAGGGCTTCCGCCAGGGCTAGCACTAAAACCAGGGGGGTGGTGTGGGTTGAAGAAGATGAGGAAAGTAGTCACTAGTCCAGAGCACTATGGCCAAAAGTGGTGATGCAATAATCATATGGGGGAAAAATCCTCGGGTTTTACTCTGGAGCTCCACAATAAGGAGATGTATACAGCAATCCAGACATCAATGAAATATGGTGGGCAAACTGGGGAGGCTGCTGGAAGTGACTGCAAAACATAGGTGTGTAGGGGGGGGAAGGTAGTAAGGCCTCACCGGTTCATAAGGGGGACACGGAGGGTGGCATACTTAGCTGAGCACAGTGATGCAGGGCTGATCAAGCCTCCCAGGAGATGTATCCTCAACGGTCACCGTCGGTGATTCTCAGCCTACTAGGATACAGGAGGCCAAAACGGATTCCTTTTTCTGGGAGCCTTCTCCTTACCTCCATGAAGGCATGAAGGACTTGCAGTGGTGTTGCACCTCCTGGGAGAAGTCGAAAAGCAGCTTGGCTTTTTCATATGTAATCTCCGGCATGGCACGGGCAGCCGCCAGGACACGGCCGCGGTCCCGGTAGTTCAGCATTCGTAGCAGGAACGGGCGTGCTGGGGCCCCAGGCCACGGAGGGAGCGGCGGGACCCTGTGGGCTCTCTCCACCACGAATGTGGGAGGGAGGTCAGTAAAATTGAACAGGGTGGCCAGGAGCTTTTCGGTGAACTCCGCAGGTCTGGGACCCTCTGCCCTCTCAAGTAGGCCCAGGATGCGGATGTTGCGCCTCAGGCGATTCTCAGTGTCGATTTCCCTCTCCTGGAGTGCCTTCACCTGGATCTGCAGAGCCTTGAGTTCCGTGGAGTCTGTCCGGACCGTGTTTTCTTCCGTGGAGACCTTCTCCTCCACCTCTGAACTTGTCCAGGTCCTGGAGTATCAGGCCGACATCCATGGTCAGATGGTCTATCTTTGCTGTCAGCGATTCCTTGCAGGCCGTGATCGCTGCCAGGATCTCGGCTCCGGTGGGGGAGTCAGCCGTCCCCATCTCAGCAGAGGTCTGAGTGTCGGCCGCCGTGACAGATGTCGGAGTCCTCGTGGCCAAGATGGCCACTGGCAGGGGTGGGCAGGGAGCCTTCGGGCCCGATTTAGACTTGCGGGATCCAGGGGGGCCCATCGGAGCCACGATCTAGCATCCAGGATGATTAAGGGAAGCTGTCAGTCGAAAACCGGCGTCCAGTGAGCAGGAGGAGTGCTGTGAAATGGCTGAGAGTGGATGTCAGGATCGGAGCTCCAGCGAGGCACATCTTTCTCCCTTCACATGCTGGCCACGCCCCCCGGTTTTCATCCACTTTAAATGTAAACACTGCAATAATAATTTTAAATTTCTTGACACTGAAATACATGATACGGTGCCTTAAGGCTCATATATACTGACTTTTGTGGTGCAAATGTCTCCTAGCGTAAATCCCTAGCATCTTCCTGCACCTGGGGAGCCACGGGTGGTGCGTACAGGTGGCCATAGGAGCTAATTGCTGTATGCACTTGTACATGTGTAAACGTCAGTAAATCTTACATCAGCATTTACCTGCTTATGCACATATGTTGTATTTCCCAAATGCAAAACATCAATGTTGGGAATATGTAAACACACGTGTGGGTAAACATCAATGCAGTAAAGCATTGGCGTTTTACACAAGTACAAATTATTAAGCTTTTCACTTCTAGAGTGGCTCCCTGGGCATAGGAAAATACTGGGAATTTTATGCTAGAGAATATTTCGCCTGCAAACATCCAAGTGCAAGAGCCTTCAATGGAATGCTTAAAAGACCTAAGACAAGATGAGGGAAAATCGGCTCTGTAAATTTGTGAGGGGACTGTTAATGCTATATTTGGCAGTAGGGATGAGCTTCGTGTTCGTGTCGAACCCGTGTTCGACTCGAACATCATGTGTTCGGCCGTTCGCTGAATTGTGAACGATGTGGGGCGTTCGCGCCAAATTCGAGTGGCACGTCGCGGGCCATAATTCACTGCGGCATCGCAGTGCATTGCTGGCTGAGGATTGGCCAAGCATGCACTATGACCCGCATGCTTGGCCAATCACAGCGCTGTCTGTACAGGGAGCTGTAATTGGCCAAAGCCAATGGCATGGACAGGGACGTTACCCAAGTTTCACGGCGCATTGGGTGACTCTTCTGGCAGCTGGGAACGATGCAGGACAAGGGGCAGTAGTGTTGAAGGTTATTCCGCCACCACGCCTCCAAAATACCACTAGTAGTGATTATGACATCCCCCTCTCCTCCACCCCCTCCTCTTCTTCTTCCTCCATGGCCTCTTCCTGTGCTTTGTCCTCGGAACCAGCGGTGCTCCGTAGGCGTTCAAGGGGCTACGCAAGTACGCAGGCCAAAAGATGCCATGCGGTGTTTGAGCTGGTGTGCTTGGGGGACAGGAGCCACACTCTGGCAGAGGTTCTGTCAGCTCTGCAGGGGCAGGTTCAGAGGTGGTTGACGCCACGCCAACTTACGGCAGGAATGGTGGTTTGCGACAATGGCACCAACCTCCTCTCTGCCCTCCGACAGGGACAAATGACCCATGTTTCCTGTTTGGCTCACGTCCTTAACTTGGTGGTGCAGCGGTTCTTGGGCAGATACCCAGGCTTACAGGATGTCCTGAGGCAGGCCAGGAAAGTCTGTGTGCATTTCCGCCGGTCATATAATGCCAGTGCTCGGCTGGCAGACCTCCAAAAGGAATTTAACCTGCCTAATCTGTGACATGCCCACCAGGTGGAACTCAACGTTGGCCATGCTGCAGCTGCTGCACAGGCAGCAGAGGGCCATCAATGAGTACCTGTGCGACTATGGCACCAGGACAGGGTCAGGGGAGCTTGTTTCTTTTTTTTCCCCACGCCAGTGGGCCACGATCAGGGATGCATGCACTGTCCTGTCACCATTTTGAGGAGGCCACGAGGATGGTGAGCAGTGACAGTGCATGCATCAGTGACACTGTCCCCCTTGTCCACCTGTTGGAGCACACGCTGCATGGAATAATGGACAGGGCACTTGAGGCAGAACAGAGGCAGGAAGAGGACTTCCTTGGCTCTCAGGGCCCCCTTGATCCAGACAGTGTTCCTGCGTGCCCACCGATCACACAGGAGGAGGAGGATTGTGTCAGTATGGAAGTGGAGCCTGGCACTCATCAGCAGCAGTCTTTAAGGGATCATTTACAGTCCCAAGAAACACATGGACTTGTACGTGGCTGCAGATCATATCGTCCTTAGTGACCCAGAGGACTCCGGACTGAATGCCTCAGCAAACCTACGCTGCATGGCCTCCCTGATCCTGCAAAGCCTGCGGAATGATCCTCGTATTCGTGGTATCAAGGAGAAGGAACAATACTGGCTGGCAACCCTCCTTGATCCACGTTACAAGGGTAAGGTTGCGGACCTTATCTTGCCATCGCAGAGGGAGCAGAGGATGAAACATCTTCGGGAGGCCTTGCAGAAAGATCTGTGCAATGCATTCCCAGAGACTGGGAGGTTACAAACTCCTGTTTCTGGACAACGTGTTGCTGAGGCTTTGGTCGATCAAAGAAGTAGCGGTGGAGAAGGTGGCCGTCTGACCGATGGTATGATCGATTCCAGCAACCATCGCCAGCGTCTGTTTTACATGGTGCAGGAATACCTAGGGGCAAGATCTGACTTGGACACCTTTCCCACCGAAAATCCTCTGGGTTAGTGGGTCTTGAGGATGGATCACTGGCCAGAGCTTGCACAGTATGCAATTGAGCTACTGGCCTGTCCTGCATCCAGCGTTCTTTCGGAACGCACATTCAGTGCTGCTGGAGGCTTTGTAACCGATCACAAGGTGGTGCGCCTGTCCACCGACTCGGTCGATCGACTGACCTTCATAAAAATAAATCAGTCTTGGATCACCACCAGCTACCAAGCACCTGATGCTGATGTAACCGAATATTTTTTTTTTTAAATGTTAGATCCCTTCAAAGACTGCCTATGCTGATGCTGAGTGACTATCCTGTTATGCTGAGTATTTATCCTCTTCCTCAATGATCATGCTGATGGCTTGTAAGAACATTTTTGGTTCTGGGCGCCGCCACCAGTGCCTAAGGTCCACATCGTTCACAATTCAGCGAACGGCCGAACACATGATGTTCGAGTCGAACGCGGGTTCGACACGAAGCTCATCCCTACTGCCAAATATAGCATTAACAGTCCCCTCACAAATTTACAGAGCCGATTTTCCCTCATCTTGTCTTAGGTCTTTTAAGCATTCCATTGAAGGCTCTTGCACTTGGATGTTTGCAGTAGACATGTGCACACTGAAATATTTCGTTTCGGAATTTCGTTTTCGTTTTAAAAATAAATCTATTTAGTTACTCCCGAAATTCGTTTTTATTTAGTTTTTCGTTAAAAATTGCATTCATCCGAAAATCCAAATTAAGGTAGAATCTGTCATTGAAGGCTTATGGTGTCTGTCGAATGTTCAAAGAAGATTCGACGGAGCAGCTAAACTGTACAATGCCGTATAGTTTACCTGCTCCATCGAATCTTCTTAGAACTTTCAACAGACACCATAAGCCAAATTACGTGTGTACTTAGTTCTAGCTATTTTACTGCTCCTCCTCTTTGGTTACAATCAGCCAATAACATTCATCATCATCATTATTTTTATTTATCTTTTCTCCCCTACGTCGAATCTTTTCTCCCCTACGTCAAATCTTTCCTCCCCTACGTCAAATCTTTCCTCCCCTACGTCGAATCTTTCTCCCCTACGTCGAATCTTTTCTCCCCTACGTCGAATCTTTTCTCCCCTACGTCGAATCTTTTCTCCCCTACGTCGAATCTTTTCTCTCTATGTCGAATCTTTTCTCTCTATGTAGAATAATCTTGGACTAATAGACTTAAGGTTAGGCACATTCGACCACAGGTTTGATGGACACAGATTGTTATTGTCAGCATCATGTCGAATCTCCTATCTATATCGAACTGTTGTAGCAACGAAAACGAAAATAAAGCATTTGTTTATGTCGGATCTTTCGTTTTTCGGACTCTGCACTTTCGTTATCGTTTGTTAAAACGATAACGAAAATACCTGAAATTCGGACGAAAATGCATTCGGACGAAAACGAATGCACATGTCTAGTTTGCAGGCGAAATATTCTCTAGCATAAAATTCCCAGTATTTTCCTATGCCCAGGGAGCCACTCTAGAAGTGAAAAGCTTAATAATTTGTACTTGTGTAAAATGCCAATGCTTTACTGCATTGATGTTTACCCACACATGTGTGTTTACATATTCCCCCAGTTGTCTCCAGACAGTAGATGGGTGTACCTGGGTCTCACTGGTTTCCGCCAGTTCTGTGCTGATGGCACTGCAGGACATCTTCCGATATCGAAGGGAAGTAAGCAATGTGTCTTTATACATAGTAGGTGAGGTTGAAAAAAGACACAAGTCCATCAAGTCCAACCTATGTGTGTGATTATGTGTCAGTATTTCATTACATATCCCTGTATGTTGCGGTCATTCAGGTGATTATCTAATAGTTTCTTGAAGCTATCAATGCTCCCCGCTGAGACCACCGCCTGTGGAAGGGAATTCCACATCCTTTCCGCTCTTACAGTAAAGAACCCTCTACGTAGTTTAAGGTTAAACCTCTTCTTCTAATTGTAATGAGTGGCCACAAGTCTTATTAAACTCTCTTCTGTGAAAAAGTTTTATCCCTATTGTGGGGTCACCAGTACAGTATTTGTAAATTGAAATCATATCCCCTCTCAAGCGTCTCTTCTCCAGAGAGAATAAGTTCAGAGCTCGCAACCTTTCCTTATCTGCTGCATTAAGTATTCTTAGCCAACCGCTGCTTCTATGTTCCTCAACACTGACCGTTTCTTTGTGCCTCTGCAAAAAGAGCTTGAAAGGCACATTTCTGCTGCTTTGTCTGCTTTGAAATCTTTACCTGGGAGAGACCTTGCTGATGCAGTATAACTACCTTGTGTCTTGATCGTGTGCTCAGTCTGGCCATGGTATTTGACCTGTGCCATGAAACACAGCTGTTTGTTTCAATTAATGACTGTTTCAACCTACATATAAAATTGATGATCATTAGCCCCTACTTGGTATAATTGGTAACTCGTACACCTGACTGTAATCTTACAAAATCCCTGACTTTGTGCAAGCGTATGAATTGATGCTGGTCTGAAGGGTAGTCACATCAAATATTGATTTGATTTTGATTTTTCTTCTGTTCAGTCACTTTTGTAAATTCAGTCGCATTTTGTAAATCGATAATAAAAATAAACAATGAAATATATATTTTTGAAAGCATTTTTAATTTACAACATTTTCTTTACACATGCCTAAAGATTTTGCACTGTACCGTATGTAGGTATTCAGTTCTCTTGTATGCAAGGATTTAGCCTTCACATTCTATACTTGCCTAAGACCTCATTTTACAATTTCCATATACAACCTTTTTACACTTTAGAAGGTATTTGGGGTGTTGTAAATGTAATACTTTTGTTCCACCAACAGGTATGCGAGACATTCCTACACAGGGACATCTGAACAATGGTTTTGGGTGCCCCGACGCCTTTCTCAAGTTCCACAGTATTAAACAGTGCTACACTGCCACCTTTAGATTGCAGGGTACTATGCAAGCTACAACAGTCTTTAGATTGCAGGGGCGTCTGCAAGCTACAAAATATTTTGTTAATGAAGCTTTCAGTTTGTATGCGATATGTTTGTTATAGCAGACATAGTGATCAAATGATCGAGAACCACTCTGTTTTGTTTAGTCATTAGTGGGGACTGGAGCTGCCAGTCACAACCACATTTAACAGCAAAGTGCTGCTAGCTGTCAGTGGGATGACACAGATTAACACATCCTCAGCATGTGGCTTTATGCAGGGAAACATTCATTTTCAGAATTCTGGCCAGCCTTGCGACATGTGAAGCTAGAATATCTCAAACTGAAATCTTTTTAATAGTTTCTAATGAAAGGTATGTTTGCTGATTTTACCTCAGTAGTGATGAGTGAATCTGTCTAGGTTGGATTGGACAATGGTTTGGTGGATCTTGTTTGAGATCTGGTGAACGCCATCTTGGAGGTGAATTATATTATAGTCAATGGGGATTAATTCTTGTTGGATTCTGGCCATTTGGGGCTAAAGTAAAACTCCTTTTAGATTCCAAAATTCCTGCAATCTACCAGGTCAGTCATCACTTCCCCTTATCTGGAGGACCTTCTGGCTTCTGTGCAGCTCAAGGATGCCTACTTATACATTCCCATTTCCCCCAGCATCAACACATAACTGTGTTTTGCTATTGGCGTGCAACATTGTCAGTTTGTTTTCTCTTCAATTTTGCTTGTCTGACACCTTGGTTCTTCACCAAGGTGCTAGCACCTGTCCTAGCTCTGCTGTGCTTTCTCCCATGGTGGGATAATTTAGAAACATTCTGCTGAAGGAACGGTTGGTCTAGACCTGGTCTGCCAGTGTGTTAAATGGTGCACAATCTGCAGTGGTTTTGATGGATCCTAAATCTTCAGAACTCAGTGCTGGAGCCAACCCACTGTTTGAAGTATCTGAGCCTAATTTTGGACACAGTATGGTCCAGAGTTTTACTTCCTTTAGAAAAGCTCCTGGACCCCTACTCCTATGTACAGACCCCACTGTCCAGGAGATGCCTAACCATTCTCTTTTACATGAGGGTCTTTGGGCCTCATTGTAGCTTTCTTTTGAGGCAGCTCATTATGCCTAGTTTTAAACTTACAATTGACTTGGCGTGATGGCTTTCCACTCCGGTGCTGGAATCATGGGAATTCTCTTGTCTCCCATTGTCTTGGTAGATGCTTACAATAGACACCAGCCTGGATGCCTGCTCAGTTCAGTGTACTTGGTTGCCTGCAGAAGCCCAACTTCCGAATAACATTCTGGAGCTCTCGCCTTTTAGGCTACACAACCCAGGTTCTGGAAAATTGGAAATGCAAACTTTCTCGTGGTTCCAGGAGAATGGTTTCTTCACCCAGAGGTGTTTTCAAGACGTCTCTCACAGGTGGGGGACACCAGACATGGATTTTCTGCTCCATGTTCATCAAAAAGCTGGACCCTTTTGTTGCCAGGACTGGGAAGAATGTGGTAATCCTGACCTGGTCAAACTGGCAGATGTTCTGTGGGTCCCATCAGATTGGCCAGATTATTTGTCCCAGGGGTCGTTCCTTCATCCTGCTTCTCAGTCACTGGACTTAATGGTATGTTGAGACCTTAGGCACCTGAGGGTATATTGGACTCTGTCCTCCCTGCACCATTAAAGGCTAGGAAATCCATTTTCCCAAAGTTTATTATTGCATTTCGATGGCCTACTTTAGGTGGTCCAAGACTAAGAAATGTTATCTCAGGAAGTACTCTGTGGGCTATATCCTATCATTCATCCAGTTTGACCTGAGTCAGGATTTGTACCTAAATACCATCAAAGGTCACATTTCAGCACTTGTCCTTTTTTTCCAGAGATAATTTGCCTCACAGTTTTTAGTAAAGGGGTTTGTGCAGGGTTTTGCTCAAACTGTTCCCTCTTTACTCCTCTCAGTGACTCTGTAGAACTGCTACTTGGATTTATCAACTTTTCAGAAATCCCCCTTCGAGCCTGTCAAGGATATCCCCATGTCTTGCCTCACTCATAAGGTTGTCTTCCTTGTGGCCATCATCTTTGCATGACATGTCTGCAAATTGGCGGCTCTATCCTTTTGAGGAACCCTTCCCAGTGTTACATAAGGATTAAGGATTCACCTTAACCAGGACATTGTGCTTCAATCCTAATGTCCTGCCCTGAAACATTCTAAGGACATGGCGTTCCTCCTCTTTTTCCGAAGTCACGCTCTGTCAAATGGCTGCACAGTGTACAGGCTGGTAAATCTAATTCTCAGTAAAGACTTCAATGAAATGGTTATTACTGTCTTTCTGTTCTATATTTTTAACCAACTGTGAAGCCACATCACATATCCGTGGTGGTGCGGCTGTTTCCATTTTTAGTTAATTGTATTCCACACATCAAGAGATGGTTACAAACTGTGTAAACTGTCAAACTTAAAGTAATAAATGTAAAACGAAAAATAAAGTGCAACTCTCAGTCTACAGTATTCCATCAATAACATTCAGAAAAGTATTTAAAAAGTCGAATAAGATCTATAGATCATCTAAATTGGGAAGAAAAATCCACCATGTGATGTAAAGAAAGGGTGCTATTGCTCCACCACCTTTATGCACTCACCAGAAGTCGATAAAACATATATAGCAAACACTATCTGGATATACACCACTAGAAAATAAACCGATGTGATCACTCCTCCATTTATGCACTCAGCAGAGGTACAAAATATACACGCATGTCATAGCCCACTTGCACTTAAATGGTCCACCATGCCTCCACAGTTCGCAATGTAAATTGTCACGGTACACTCAAGATGCTGGAAAAAAGCTTGCTGCAAGGTTTCAGAAATACTATATACTGTATGGTGTAGTATTTATTCCGCTTAGTTTAAAATGTGTACATAAAAAAGCTGCAGCTTATAAGTATCTGGTAAAAACCAACAAGCTCAGCCAGACTTACTAAGATGGCTCGCCGTTCCAGGAACCAGAAACTGCGGCATGATGTTAGCATGTAAGGCCTCCCCCAACGATTTTTGTGCGCGTGCGCATGCACAAGCTCAGGGGATATGCCTCCCTAGTTCACTGGTGAGACAAATTGGACAAAAGAGGAAACCAAAAATGATTAAAGCCATATTATCAGAGACCAGTGGTATCAATCCAGATAGCTGCCAGAGGTAAAAAACCTTTTAACCAAAGTCATTAACTTTTTGAAAAATCATATCGGTTTCTTGATCCAAGAATAAAAAATGGGGCAAAATTTAGAATCAAGTAGTGATCAGTTTTCAAAATGTTAAGAATACTATCCAAGGAATTACAATTGAACAGCAGGCATTTTTTCCTGGACCAACCATATTCTCCTTGCTTGTCTAGGTCACATCAGAAAGCCATCCAAGAGGGAAAAAAAAAGTAAGACAATATATCCAAAGACAGATAAAATTAATGTAATCAATAAGCATATCTTAAATGAACATAATGACAAGACAAATAATAATGCATAAATGAACATATTAGTATAACTAGCTGTTATCCTTAAAACAATTGTCTGGATCGACATTCAAACCATAAGAGGCAGAAGTACACCTCGTAAATCCAAGAACGTTTCCAACATACCTCCCTAAATTTATTGATTACTCTCCAGTGTAGAATGATCGTATCAATTCCAGCGAACTTGATCAGTGTAGGCTCCCTATGATGAGGTTAACGTGGAGATTTTGCTGTACGCTATACGTAATCAACCTCGCCTGCACTAATACGCACCCTTTCAGCCTTTTGGTATAATGCATCTTTAAACAACCTGTGTCTCCTGCATTTCCCCATTATAAACAGACATAATCACCATCCTGATGTTCTTGGCTCCATCGCTCGAACCAACTAACTTGAACCTGGAAGCCAACTTTATTCATATAACAAATAGAGCCTGGTGGTTTCACAATCGACCAATCGAGCACAGGCATTCCTTCAAACAGGAGGGGTTATACAACAACCAATGAACAATGACTAGGGGAGTCTTATGGGCGTGTCTGGGCATGGGCAGCATGTATGATTTCCCGCCCCCTGTCTCTGTAAGCTATCATCTTCAGCTAGACAAAGGAAGCCGCATGGCTGGTCTCGAAATCATGGCCGCTGTCCGACCATAACGCACCCAAAGACTCCCGTTTTTACCGTTGGTGTGAATTCTTATTCTGCATTGTTCAGAGAACAAAGGAAACCCGGATTTTACTACCGTCCCTGTGGGTGGGAGATTATCTGCAGGGGCACGCCACAGCCCCCCCAAATGTGTTGATCAGGCACACAGGGGTGACACGAGCGTACATCCGCTAAACCGATAATGTCTTTGCAGAGCAAACACATCGCCCCCAGACGATCGTTCTGTGCATCGCACAGGGGCCCTTCGTTGGCGGACATATCCCCACTCTGCAAACACTTCTCTACATCCCCAAGGAGCTTTTTACTACCAAACTGATCTCAACCAGCGTCCGTCTGCCCCAGTCAGCTCTTTAGATAGGGTTGCGGGAGAACTAACACTGGGACACACTATGACAATGCATATTAAATAAATATTCATAAAATTTCTACAACAAGGTTTCCTAAAATGGGACGATAAAGTGTTCCTTTATATCCCTTCTTAAAATTGTATACATGTTCCTAGAGATGATCTGAGTCTTCTAGTAGTTCTCACAATATATTGTTTTTTGCAGGGACATTCAATCAAATAAACCACATCTTGTATTACATGTGATAAAAGAAGAAATATGTTTACCAGTACGTGAAGCGTTAAAATTCAGAATTTTCGTACGTCTAGATCACCACAGATGGAAACCTTTTTTAAATTAGAAAAGAATGCAGTCTTTATCCACTTCAGATCCAGAAGATTTGCCCCCCTTGCTGACCAGGTCATTCTTTTTGATATGGCACTGCATTACTTTTACTGACAATTGCGCGATCGTGCAATGCTGTACCCAAATAAAATGTATGTCTTTTTTTCCCACAAATAGAGCTTTCTTTTGTTGGTATTTGATCACCTCTACAGTTTTTCATTTTTTGCACTGTAAAAAAAAAAAAAATAGAAAGAAAAAGTTTAACAAATTCTTCATCAATTTAGGACGATATGTATTCTGCTACATGTTTTTGGTAAAAAAAAAATCCCAATAAGCGTTTGCGCAAAAGTTTTAGCGTCTTAACTATGGGATATATTTATGGAATTATTTATTTTTTACTGGTAATGGCGGCAATCAGCAACTTATAGTGGGACTGCAATATTGCAGCGGACAAATTGGACACAACACATTTTTGGAGAGGATGTATAATAAAATTAGGGAGGTATCCAGTTTGGAAACTCGTTGGATCTATGATGTGTACCTCTGCCCCTTATGGTTGAATGTTGATTTTAGACTTTAATTGTTAGATAACAGTTATACTAGTATGTCTGTCTATGCATTACTATCTATTATTATTTATGTCCAGTTTTGGAAACAAATCGCTACTTAATTTTAAATTTTGCCCCATTTTTTATTCTTGGATCAAGAAACCGATATGATTTATCAAAAAGTTATTTCTTAAGGGATTTAGTTAAGGATTTTATCTCTGGCTTCTATCTGGACTGATGCCCCCGGTCTGCGTCGGGCTGGGGCCTTGAGTGCTGGCATCATGCCACTGTTTCTGGATCCTGGAACGCGGCCATCTTAGAAAGTCCAACTGACGTTTTGTGTTTTTTATGTGTATATTTTAAACCAAGTGCAATCATAACTACACTATATACAGTTGTGCTCATAAGTTTACATACCCTGGCAGAATTTGATTTCTTGGCCATTTTTCAGAGAAAATTAATGATAAAACAAAAACATTTTTTACATTTATTATCAATCAACTGTGTTTACTCTTTTGAAATCATAATGACAACAGAAACTACCCAAATGACCCTGATCAAAAGTTTACATACCCTGGTGATTTTGGCCTGATAACATGCACACAAGTTTACACAAAGGAGTTTGAATGGCTATTAAAGGTAACCATCCTCACCTGTGATCTGTTTGCTTGTAGTTACTGTGTGTGTATAAAAGGTCCAGTGAGTTTCTGGACTCCTGACAGATCCTTGCATCTTTCATCCAGTGCTGCACTGATGTTTCTGGATTCTGAGTCATGGGGAAAGCAAAAGAATTGTCAAAGGATCCGCGGGAAAATATAGTTGAACTGTATAAAACAGAAAATGGATATAAAAAAAAAGATAAGGAATTGAGAATGCCAATCAGCATTGTTCAAACTCTAATCAAGAAGTGGAAAATGAGGGGTTCTGTTGAAACCAAAATAGTTTGGGATGCAAAGAAAACCCCACAAATAACTTCAGGTGAAATACAGCACTCTCTGAAAACATGTGGTGTGGCTGTTTCCAGATGCACAATAAGGAGGCACTTGAAGAAAGATGGGCTGCATGTTTGAGTCGCCAGAAGAAAGCCATTACGATGCAAATGCCACAAAATATCCTACTTACAATACCCCAAACAGCACAGAGACAAGCCTCAAACCTTCTGGCACAAAGTCATTTGTAGTGATGAGATCAAAATTGAGCTTTTTGGCCACAACCTTTAAACGCTTCATTTGGAGAGGAGTCAACAAGGCCTATGATAAAAGGTACACCATTTCTACTGTGAAACACGGAGGTGGATCGCTGATGTTTTGGGGATGTGTGAGCTACAAAGGCACAGTAAATTTGGTCAAAATTGATGGCAAGATGAATGCAGTATATTATCAAAAAAATACTGGAGGAACATTTGCATTCATTAGCCAGGAAGCTGCTCATGGGGCGTACTTGGACATGCCAACATGACAAACCAAAACACAAGGCCAAGTCGACCTGTCATTGGCTACAGCAGAATAAAATGAAGGTTCTGGAGTTGCCGTCTGTCTCCTGACCTCAATATCATTGAGCCACTCAGGCGAGATCTCAAATGTGCAGTTCATGCAAGACAGCCCAAGAATTTACAGGAACTGGAGGCTTTTTGCCAAGAGGTATGGGCAGCTTTACCATCTAGATTACCAGATAAAGCGCCTCATCCACAAATGCCACAAAAAACTTCAAGCTGTCATTGATGTAAAGGGGGCAATACACGGTACTAAGAACTGGGGTATGTAAACTTTTGATCAGGGTCATCTGGGTAGTTTGTTGTCATTATGATTTAAAAAGAGTAAGTTGATTTATAAAAAATGGCTTCAGCCAAACACTAACCATGAGTGAAAGAAAAGTTTGTGTTATCATTCATGTTCTCTGAAAAATGGCCAAGATATCATAAATTCTGACAGGGTATGTAAATTTATGAGCACAACTGTATACTAGACCATTTCTGGCTCCGTGCGGTAAGATTTTTTTTTTCCAGCATCTTGAGTGTACCGTGTACATTGCGAACTGTGGAGGCATGGTGGACCATTCAAGCGCAAGTGGGCTTTGACATGCATGTATATTGTGTACCTCTGGTAAGTGCATAAATGGGGGGGGGGGGGGAACAACATTGGTTTATTCTTACGTGGTGTACATCCACGTAGTGTTTTTTATATATGTGTGTATTTTATCGACTTCTAGTGAGTGCATAAGGGTGTGGAGTAATATCACCCTTTCTTTACATCACATGGTGGATTTTTTTTTTCCAATTTGGAGGATCTTCGGATCCTATTGGACTCTTGAAAGACTTTTTTGAATTTTATTGATGGCACACTGTACAGTATATGTTGAGCGCTGCACTTCATTTTTTTACAAAAAGTTTGTGGAATCTCCTTTAGTGCCAGCTGCCACCTTCTGACGCTTTTTTTTTTTTTTTTTTTTTTTTTTTTTTGGGTGTTTAAAGTAATAAATGTTTGATCCTAATATGTGCCATAATTGTTTTTTACATTTTTCATTAAATGGTCAGCCTACCCCAAATTGATGCACCCGATAGTTTCCTACATCTTTTGGGGAAACTATTTTTGAGATATCTGGTTGCCCCCTTGAATATGCATCATTGCTGAGCTTTTGTTTTATATATGAAACTACAGCAGGTGCTAGACCGAGCAGAGGTGTGTGTGTGTGTGTGTGTGTGTGTGTGTTGGTGGGGATGAAGGGGGCGCTTTTGGTGGAAGGTGGGGTATGCAGGAACAGCTGATAGGAGTTATTTTGTTGGAGTGGTCATATAAAATCAATGACGACATACAGTATAAAAGCCAGGGACTGATTCAGCCCACTAGCCCCCATGTGTAACTAAATAATTACCTTTCGTTGGGCTGACCCTTTAAAAACTGTTGATCACTGTATTGCATATATCAGGCATGTCCAAAGTCCGGCCTGTGGGCCAATTTTGGCCCATATTCCGATTTCAGATGGCCCGACTGGTAATTTGGACATGTATATCTTTTGTGGCCCCCAACGAATCACCAGGGGCCACAAAAAATGTATATGCTGGCTGCCCTGGAGGGGATGGGGAGGGAGGAGAAGAGTGCCGTACATAAAGGAGAATTTCCTGTTTACACGGTGGCCTCTGTAAAAGGAAGTCCCATCTCCTGTGCTGCCATTGGACGACTGTTCTGTCCATCATAGGAGGCGAGACTTTGTAATAAAGAGGCCGCTGAGAAAACAGATTCTCCTGTATGTAATGTGTTGACGCTCGTCCCGCCCCCTCCCTGTCTCCTCCAAGGCTGCAGATGGGCATGAATCAGGCTACACTGACAATGGTGAGTCTGCATTCATGTCAATGAGGGTGCTGCATTCATGTCAATGGGGGTGCTGCATTCATGTCAATGGGGGTGCTGCATTCATGTCAATGGGGGTGCTGCATTCATGGCACTTGTGGGGCTGCAATGATGGGCACTGACCCTTATTTTGCTTCACAGTTCTTTTATTTAAAATTTAAGATTTTTTCCTGATAACTTACCTCTTAAAGCGAAGGTGAATTTTATACGCCGATAAATATGGTATATCCAAATAACACGCCCAAGCTCATCTCTTCACCACGCACAGCCAAAATGGCAAGAGAATCGTTGGGCGGTGCATTAGTGCTTGGACGAACACACTAAGACCCAATTTTAATGGTTCAAAGAATGTCAGGCAAAATGGTTGGCCCTCACGCATGTTTACTTCATTAAACCCGGCCCTCTTTGAAAAAAGTTTGGACACCCATGACATATATGGAAAACCAAACCTAGGAGGTAAATAAGTAAAAAAAAGAGTGGTAAACCTAGTTAGATGGTTTGTAAGGTTGAATAAGGACAATCGTTTATCCAGTTCAACCTGTGTGGGTGTGTTTTGCTGTAGATAATTATTTCCCATAACCATATTGTGTTCGTTAAGATGCACATCCAAGAGTTTTTTTAAATGATCAATACTTCTGTTGACACCACTGATTGTGGAGGAGTTCCACATCCTTACCATCCTGACAGTGTAAAAACCCCTATGCTACTTAAGGTTTAACTGCTTCTCTTCCAATCTCATTTGTGTCTTTTTTTTTTTTTTTTTTTTTTACTACAATTGAAGGACTTGTCCTCTTACACTTTCTGAGACTGAATAGTTTCCTACCCACACTGGGATTGCCATTGAGTTATTTGTATATCGCTATTATATCTCCTCTCAAGCATCTCTTCTCCAGGAAGAATACATTTACCACAGTGTCTAGTTTTACACAGAGGTGTACAGCTTCAGATTTCTTTTTTAAACTTTGTAGCCTAAACATTTTTATGGTGTATCTCTTTGCTTTAAGGCCCAATTGCCTGTTTCTTATTGTATATTAAACATCAAAATATGTTTTTATTAATTCATTCCTACTAAATTAATATCATTTTTATTTGGGGACACAATATAATGGTATTGCCCTATTTAAGATTCTTTCCCAGAACATGCACATGTGACTTCTATGGGATGCTAGTTTGATGTCTCTTGACTGGACATTTGTATTTGATAGGATAAATGCTTTTGTTAATGAATATATAATAGATATAAAAATATTATTGTTTCTTGCAGGCGTCTTTAATGAATGTTACCGAAATAGTGAAAATCGAGCATTCAAGCTGCTAGTGCGACGCTCTAATGTTTGGGGAGGGGCCACTTGTCTGCAGTTGGCTTACGAGGCAGATGCCCGCAACTTTTTTGCACAGGACGGTGTCCAGGTGCGTAAACATTCTATGAGGCTGATTACACAAGAAAATCCTCTTTTAGCTGTGTTTTTTTTTTTTTTTGTAACTTTTCAAGTGTTTTTTTTTTTTTTTCGAAGAGCTGTTTCAGGTGAAATGTAAAATGGATACACGGGAGGTATCAGTAAAGCCCCATCCTGTCTGTATTTGGTGGTTTTTACTACTGCAAAACAACTGTTAATTTTTAGCTGGAAAATCCCCATATTGCAGGTTCCCATTGTTAACCCCCTTGTTGGTTACCTGGCTGCCATGCTAATCATACTAATCCTACCACTTTATTACTTTGAGTTATTGGCCCAAAATCTGTAAGTGACAGTCAGGCCTTTTTAGAAAGTAAACCCTACCTACTTCTATTCTTTCTCTTTTTCCAAAAGTAAACATATGAGAGAAATACAGCAACTGTCATTGCTGATCTCCTTTAAAAAAAGGCCAGTTACCTGTCTGCAATACTGACCCTCATGCTTCAAAAGGTTGTGTCAGTGTTCTAAAAGTATCTGTATTAGGAGAGTGAGAGGAAAGTCAGACATTCTTATCTGTATACCTGTTCTGAGAGGTTACCAACTCAAGGGTTTGAAGCAAGAGGGTCAGTATGACTGCAACTAAACTAGCCTTTAATGAAGGAAGAAATCAGCAAATATAGCCTCCATGTTCTATTGACTGAAGAACTTCTTAACTGGTGGCAAATGGTTACAAATGGAATAGTATGTACAGTAATTATATTTATGTGTATTATCCTTTTAATATTAATTATGTTACATGCTTATATTACAGTCCATGTTAACAGAGAACTGGTGGGGACAGATGGCTCAGAACACACCGGTATGGGCAATGGTTCTGACTTTCTTCTGCCCGCCTCTGATTTACACACATCTGATTGAATTTAAGTGAGTAACACTATTTGCTGTTGTGTTATTTTCCATGGTAGATGAAATATTGAAAATCGGTGACCCTCTGTTGCAGGGTCCCAGAACTGCTTTTTAACGCATTTCAAAAGGAAACAAATTGGTTCTGTGTAAGCACTGATACATTTTAGAGGTTCTACTGCCACTGTATACTCTGTATCTTGTATACTACTATGCAAATAGTAGCCTTGTTACTACTAAAATTAGCTTTATAAATGGGCCAAAATAGAGGCTGCTTTTTAAGGACATACATATATTTCTTGTGAAGGATGGTGGGACTTTATAGGAGGGAATGCAAGATAAGGTTCTAGAAGAGACCTGGCTACTCTCTTGAATCAGCAGTGGAGAGCTTATAAAGGCTCATTAATTCAGGATTTATTCTTCTTGGGGAACACCAAACCCAGAGATGGCAGCCCTAGACATTACTGCTACACCTAACAGAAAGGAGAGCAGCCCATCTAGTAGGGGTGGTGAGAGTAATGCAGGATGGCCTGTATACTGTCTCTTCAGGGTGTTTCCAATGCTAGGCATCTCGTAGCACATAGAGGGCAGCCCTCTGCCCAGAGTTAACTTATTAAACACAGGAGAAGGGGGCATATTAACGTCACCAGCCACTACAGCACAAGTCGAGGGAAACAATGCCAGAAGAGACGTCAACTTATGAATGTGGGAAGAGAGCACTGGCAGAGGTAACTACACAAAGAGGAAACAAAAAGAAGAGAGGGCGCACCGACCTAGCGCATTACCACTGGTAGCGTTTATTAAAAAGTAAAATAACAGTAATATACTCACAAACGAGCTTGAAATACAGGCATGGACATAGACTGCAGGTATGCAGTAACAGACACCAGGATAAAGTGGGACCGGACAGCTTAGGCTCTGAGGAAAGGGGCTCACCCCCGAAACGCGTTAGCCGTTGCCGCATCTACTTGATGTCCGGTCCCACTTTATCCTGGTGTCTGTTACTGCATACCTGCAGTCTATGTCCATGCCTGTATTTCAAGCTCGTTTGTGAGTATATTACTGTTATTTTACTTTTTAATAAACGCTACCAGTGGTAATGCGCTAGGTCGGTGCGCCCTCTCCTTTTTGTTTCCTCTTTGTAGTTTTTGAATGCCCAACATTCTGAAGAGGGCTGCAAGATGCCAGATACCACTAAAGCCTACTGGCCCTATCGCACACTGAGAATCTAGACACTTGAGCGCAGGAGAGAGATTTTCTCTTTTGGTTAGAGGTAAGTACACCCCAAGGATCACCATATCTACATTATATATCATTGGTCCAACGGGGAGAAAGCCAAGGTTTTCTTTATCCGTATACTAACTCCTCTCACTTAGGAGGAATGTGTCACGTTAGAATAGTGACCCACCTGAGACTTGGGGCTGAGGATTCTACTCCTGGTAAGATGGGTTTCTTGTAGGATACAAATATGAGGGTTGTATTTTTTTTTTAAGGTAAGTGAACACCAGAGCATTTAATCAAAGCATTCAGCCCCTTAAAGTTCCATGACTCTATGCTGATAGGAGCCATGATGTGGAAGCCGTAATGAAATGAGGGGTTATCTGTGAGGGACCCCCTGGATCTAGCAAGGCATATTGACCCCGGCCCTAGTGCCCCAAACCAGCACACACTGTATCCCAGACACCCAAAGGTTTAAACAAGGCCCAAAATTCCTCCCAGGATGTGCCAGCAAAAAACTTGTAGTCCCAAAACATTCCCAGGAAAACCCAGCCACCAATTTGAGAGTTCTTTGATCCAAAAACAACTAATAATATGACACCCATGTAGAGCATGAGCTGAGTTGTCCACCGGAACAGATGAGTTGGAAGCAAGTTTCAATAAATAGTCCATGAAGTGAAACATGGTCTATGCAGAAAATATTGGGACTGCAGTTCACTCAGAGGAGCACTCTGAGGGCACATATTTAGTAGATACATTATAGAGGCAAACCCCCTAGGTAACATAGGGGTAATGTCATTAACGTGGATCAACAAAAGTCCAGACCCAGCAAGAAGCTATCCGCACACAGCAATCATAACTGGATAGCGTACATGCCACCTTCCTCATGTAAACAGGTATGTGCAAGGCAGAATGAGTAGAACTGTTCCAAAGTGTAGTTAATATACATACTCCTCATAGCCAGGAGCTCCTGCTCCAGATAGTAAGAAGGCCGGATAAAAAGGAATATCAGCCAGGAGGGTGCAATATGCAGCTGCCCTGGCAGACTGGAGCCCCAGCTTGTTGGAATAGAAAACACACATGAGGAGGGCTTTAAAACCAATACCTTAGACTTATAGATTAACAGCCCCTAGGCAAAGTTTCTAGCCACGTGGCAGCTTCCTCAGGATTGGTGAACAATCAAACAGATTTGCCCTCTTGCACCTGAAGGCGAGTTGGGAACAACATGCTGTACTTGATGATCTGGTTGTGGAGCTGTTTCACGTCGTCGAAAGTGGTTGAAAAATAATGATCCAGGTATTTTGGTAGATAGATTCCAGCTTCCGAGATTTCCGAAGGACCATATTCCGATCCCAAAAGTTGAGCAGTTGGAAGATAAAGATGCGAGGCAGGGAGCCTGATGGGCCTCTGGGCTGACATGCGGTTCGCTCTCTCCACCACAAGGAAAGCTGAGAATGTTATTACCTCAAGCTCCAATCTCTGAATCCTCTCTGAAGGTCACCAGGTCCTGCCTCCTCCTCTGGCAGACCCATGACCCCAGATTATTCCATTGATTGCAGTTCTCCGCATCATCCGCCTTAGACTTCAGGGCCTTCACCTTGAGTTGCAGCTTGGACAGAGTCCTCCGCCTCCCTGATCTGACGTTTGGCTCCTCCCATATGCTCTCTGAACTTGTCCATGTCACGATGCAGCGGTCCAATATCGGACTGCAGATTGTCCATTTTATGCTCACCTGACCGATATAGCTTGCAGAAGCATGGCAAAGTTCTGCTGCTCTACCACAGCCAGGTCGCATGGCTCCGCTTGCAATGCCATAGTGCCAGTGCCGCACGTGGGAGTTCCAGGCTGACCTTTCTTTTGTGTGGGGAGCGGAGGGCGCTTATGCCAGATTCTGTGTACCCCACAGAAGGAGTGCAATTTCATATCACAGAGTAGGAAGGGCGTAGATCTGCAGAGCTCCTGGTTCAAACGTCTGCTCTGGTTGCCATCTTGCACACGCCCAGTAAGAACTCTTTGAATATGTAGTTCAATATTGGGCATCCGTTCACAAAAAGGATGTTCTCCACTGCATCACATTTAAAGCCCTCCCTCTGCACTGCTCAGATCCTCAGGATACAGGACTGACAGGTTGTGTCTTTCTCTTTATTATACACAGATTCAGACACCAGATTGATGTAGACAACCACAAGTGGAAATGTTGCCTTCATCATGGGGCTCACAGGCTCTTCTGCCCTGCACCCTGGGCAGCCGTCAACCTCTCCCCTCCCACTAGTGTCAGGCTGTGGTCTATGGTCTCTGCTGCCTCTTCTCTGAGAATTTTCCACCTTCTGTACCAGGCTGATTTTAAAGCCACCAATGGATCTTAGGGATCAGAAACAATTTCATCTCTTGCTTTCTGCTTGGAGATTCATATCCGAGCCAAAAGGTAAGACTATGATCAAACAGGAGGGTTGAAGCTTCCTTCCACCTATAGTGAGGTATGGGTCCCTGGCATGATCTGTGAGGCTGCTCTGCCACAGCAAAGGTCAATTTCCAGCTACTGTATTAAGTTAGGGACAGTAAAAGAGGCCAGTATCACCCCTTCCACCACTGCCAGTGTCTGATGTGGTTTGATAGGTCTTGGGCCTTCTGCCATGAATACAGTGGGCACACTGCTTCTTATGTGTTCACCAATACGCCCATCTGGCACAGACATTGCGCTGGCCACAACAGCAGGATAGCATAAAGTGGAGAGCTTACTTGTGGCAATTCTCCCCCTCCTTGCTCCATGGCCATAACCAGTACCTCCAGTCCCCAACCAGTACCTCCAGTCTCCCACAACCTTGAATTTTGAGAAGTATAAATAAGTATTTTTTTATATAATGTGTTGCGCATGGAAGGTCCATTTTTTGTTCCATTAATTCATAATAATTTGGCAGAAAATTAGTTAGACCTTTCATTCTGTGTAAAGTGTTTCCATCTCTGTTTCTTAATATCTAACATTATGTTGCATGCTCACAAATTGCTGTATTTTTGGCTAACATAGTTTTAAAGGAGCTTCCATAACCCTCTGTAGTAATATACAATGCTTTCTACCCTTAAAAACAGCTAAACTTTACTGCATTTCACTGATCTATAGATTTTTCGCTGACATTTTGATGTAGTGAAATAAGTCAATATTGCTCATGTCTAATGGGGTCCCATTTTTAACACCATTCACAATAAAACATTCCCTTGGCCTGATGAGGTGCAGAGCTTTAGCCTATATACCAGCTAAATACTATGCTGTCCTGAGGTGCTACAAAAAAACTATTATACTATTCATATACTATAAATCAAATGGAGCTTCAAAGCGGAGCTCTACCCAAAAGTGCAAGTTCCTCTTAAGGCCTCCTCTCCAGCCCCTGTCTATAAAATGGCACTTTTGGGGAGGAGGGCGGGAGCAGGTACTCAATTTTGCTAGGTACCCACTCCCACTTCTGCTTTAATCACCAGGCAAGCGGAAGTTCTCCTATGGACAAAGTCTTCTGGGGCACATGACAGGTCCCAGAAGACTTCGGGACCAGTCAGAGCGCAGCGCCACTTGTGCATGCACAGTGGGCACCCAGCTGTGAAGCCCATAGTAAAGATGCCGGTGAGGGAGGACACAGGGAGAACACGACTGGAGTGAGAACACTGCTGGATCGTGGGACAGGTGAGTGGCTGTTTGTTAAAAGTCAGCAGCTACAATTTTTGTAACTGCTGACTTTTAATTTTCACAAGACTGGAGCTCCGCTTTAAGCAATAATTATGTAAAGGTAGCCCTGTTACAAAATAGAACTAAACACGCTGTCCATAAACATTTGCTACAGTATTGTGCTAAATTGAGATCAATGTGTGATGCTCTTTATTTTATTTCTTAATTTTTAGAAGCTTTGATAATGAAAGTGGAATGGATAATGTCCAACGAGTGGAAATGGACAGTCTGGATATTGATATAAAGACCACAGTGGCAGAAATCATGGAAGGGTAGGTTACAAACATTAATGGTTTCTCCAATGTAAGTTAAAGAAAAGCAAGCTACTTTTATTCTTCTCTGTAACATTGGATAGGGTCCTTCTCCTTCTTGAAGACTCCTTAGCAGCCCCTCCGGCAACATTCTTCAATTAACATTTCCTGGGGTATTCACACTGACCTCACTACTTGTAGAATCTGCACCAGTGCAGTCAACAAGTAAAGTTATTTCCCATTGTGTGTCACCGCAACAGCTTTGCCCAACTGAGGTTCTACAGGGTGAGCCTGGAAGTTCTCTGTGGGTACTGGGTTTCACTTGGGATGCACTCGTGTTGGCAGTTTTAACCAAGTCCGAGCATCGTTCACCCCCTTGGTCCATTTGTATAGGGTGAGTGCTCCAAACTGTGCTAGGAACGGTGTTTGTTACCCCAACACTTCTTCATATTCTTTATGTGCCTGCTGTACCATGTACTTGTATGAGAAAGTATCCTGTTCTTTGTATTGCTTTGTTTATGTGAATTGTGAAATCCCTGGTTTTCCTGCTAGTCCTCTTGCTTTCCTATTAAAAACTGACCACACTAAGCAGGAGAGCACACTGTAGTCCGTTCTCTAGCTATGCTGGGAACTCAGCCTGCTCTCCAATAATCAGGTGTTCTGATATGCCCCCGCTGCACAGCCATTCACTAAGCAGCTCAGTGTCCTGCTGCTTCTCCTCCCCCCAGCTCTTATGAAGCTGAGAACCGGGGGAATGTGATCACTTATAAAAAAAAGTGTTCATTTTTTCATTTAATTTTTTTATATCTATACAAGCCTGCTTTCACCTTTCATTTCTATTTTAAACTGGGTTGTTTTACAAGGTTATTGTTTACAATCACTTTAAATGTGCCATGCCTGGGATCACTTAGAAGAGGTGGTTCTGAGTATGGTGGCCAAGTACGGTTCTATTAAGTGTGAGTGTGAACCGTGCCTGAGCCCAGAACACTCTATAGATCATTGAGTACAGAAGCAAGGATCACAAGGCTGGTTTGGCATATGCAATGATGATGGTTTGCTCCGGAATGCTTCCTTATAGCCTAGTGCAGACAAGTGGGGGAGTGAGGAGGAAGGATATTTGAACTCGGGCACAGTTCAAAGTTGTCCTGTATGAGTGCACCTTAATGCCTAGTACACATGGGCCAAATGTCGGGAGACCGGAGCCAGTTCAATAAAAACTGGCTGACATTCGGCACGTGTGTCTGTCAGCCGGTCCGACAGAAGCCTGACGAGCATGCTGGAAAACCAGCAGCCGGCCGGCTCCCAATCAGTGCACTCAGCCAATGGCTGAGAACTCTGATATCTGGGTTTTCTGGCAGGAGGACTGTCCGCCTGTCAGAAAACAGCTCAACAGGGAAGATGGCTGTACTAACATCAGGATGTCAGTACAGCGACTCAGACCGAAGTTGTCAGTTTTTTGTTCAACCCAGCGGGTTAAAAGCATGGCGTGTACCAGGCTTTAGAGTGCTTTCCAGACTAATCAGTGCTTTGTCAGTGGAATATATGGTATATAGGAGGTCTAATTAACAAGCAGACCTGAATGTATTGTTTAATTGGGCAAAAGTGGTTCTAAAGGTAGAAGGTTTTTTTATATTAATGCATTCTTTGAAAGTAGGGGGCAAAGAAATACCCATCGTTATTGCCTGTAGGCTCCATGCAACTGATCCTTTTAATTTTACTGACTTACAATGCCTTGTTTTGCAATATGTTTCTTTGTCGACATGGTCATTTCTGTAGAGGCAGGGCTTTGCTTGCTTATGTTGTGGCTGTCCCCATGAGCAGATAACTGGTGTGGGCAATAATCAGCAAGCAGGAAGAGGGTCATGGAAAGTGCAGATCTGCGGCATAAATATATAGGTGTAGCACCCTGATGTTTAGGCAGGGTTGCTATGAAAATTATTTACCAAGTGATGCCTAAGCCAATTGTTAGGAGGTCAATTGATTTCACCCTAATTCTGGAATTGCTGCGCTTCTCTCTCCTGTCACTAGATGGCCGGGTATCTGGTGACATTAGAGAAGACAAAGGCACTGCAAGGACAGATTAGGAATGAATAGGGTGTCTCAGCCAATGGGCAGGGATTTTCTTGGGTCCCTTGGCCTGCTGGGAGAACCTATTTATTCGGGTGGAGTCAGGTGATCGGGGGTTCTGTGCCACCTGGACGGCTGTCTGGGTGGACGTGTGTCTTATTGCCCCGGGCTGCTAGGCCAGAAACCTAAGGGCTATCCCGGGAACATCTGGCTACTAGGCTATCGGAGAGCCTCTCCAGAAGTAGTGCAGGGTTGGGACTGCAGGCTTGTAGTCAAACCAGAAGTAACTGTTCCACCAGCCGGGGAACCCGTCCTGGTCGGAGGTAGAGGGGAAGCTGTCGCCACAAAGGGACCTTCCTCCTTGCTACCGGAGACCATAGTGAGTGAGCTGAGGCCAGTACCAGAGGAGAAGACTTCTCCCCAACCGGGGACAGTGAAGAAGTGGGAAAGCATCAGCAAGTGCCAAGTCGGGGACCCAGCGGTACAGCAGAGGTGACGCTCGTGGAATGCCAAGCCAGCGACCTAACGTGTCAGCAGGGATGAAGCTTGAGGAGTATCTGTGAGTGCCAAGCCAGGGACCCAGCAGTAGCAGTGAAGCGGGGGTGAGGCTTGAGGAAGATACTGAAAGCTACATTGAAAGCTACATTGAAAGAGCTCAAGGGATCTACTGGCTAGTGGATCTGCAGTCTAGTGAGAGAGACTGGGAGCTCGTTGATTGAAGACCCACAGTGAGTTAGTGTGGGGTACAGAGAACTGTTCGTGTTGCAGATAGTTGTCGACCTTTACTGTTAGTAACAGCTACAAGATTTTTGCCATAGGAGACAGCAGTCCCACCTATACAGAAGTGGTGTCCAGCTGGAGGCCTTCACCTGTATAGCTGTCTACTTAAAGATGTCTCAGAGTCTGCCAATTAACATTGCATCTACCTAAGGGCGTCCAGACCCTAATCCTCTCTCCCACAGTTATGTTTAAGAGACAATAAATCTCTTTGCATTCAAAAAGTGTCTGGCGCCCACCTGTTCATCTTGCATTAGAGAAAATTTGTTGAAGACTACTTATTAGATCCCATATCAAGAAAGAAAACGAAAAGAGGAGGTGCCCAGGGATTTTATGGGCGAGGGTTGAAACCAAATAGAGGCGTAGAAGGCCTATGTAAAAAAGTGATACAAAATGTATTAGCTTATAAGATATACAAAATTACATATAGAGATTTTAAACATCTCTATATGTAATTTTGTTTGTCTTATAAACTAATACATTTTGTATCACTTTTTTACATAGGCCTTCTGCGCCTCTATTTGGTTTCAACCCTCGCCCATAAAATCCCTGGGGCACCTCCTCTATTCGTTTTCGTTCAGCTTGCATTACACCCACCATGCCTTGTAACCCACTCTACACTGAAGGATGTCAGCTGTAGTTCTCTGGAGGTCACCATTGGGCTTCAGGGGCCCGGGACTTTGCTACATAATATATAATAAATAAGTAAAAGCAGGGAGATGCTGGTCTTCCGGTAAAAAATTCCTTTTTAAAGAACAGCACAGTAACAACATCACTAAATCCCCCCCCCAATGTGAATGAGAATCGTGGTCTGAGACAGCAGTACCTCTCACATAGCAGGTTTACAGCTATGAGCCTATATGCACAGGAGTGCCTATGCATATTGACATACCAGGAAGTGTACTGCTTTTTCAGGAGTAATTTGAGACAAAAGGTAGATCTTTCTGGGCACCGCTTGGGCACAATTAGCATTGCTGGATATTCTCTAGCAAATCTTCACTTTTTGAGTTCAAGTCCACTCAGTGGACAAATCCCATACAAATTGGTTTCCTTTTTTTAAACTGTGGTTATAGATGACATCTTTAATTTCTTTTTAGGGAGGAAATAATGAGGGAAAAAAATGAGCTTTTGGAGCTGAAACCTGGCAAGGCAACTGACTTGCACTCAGAAGTCCCAGAAGTGGAACTGACTAAAGAGAAGCCCCGGCCTCAATGGATGAGGCGCTGGAAGCAGTTCTGGAGTGCCCCTGTCACTGCATTCTTTGGCAACGTAGTCATGTACTTTGCCTTTCTCTTCCTTTTCTCCTATGTGTTGCTCATGGACTTCAAAGAACCACCACCCATTGGTCCATCCACTGCAGAGATCATATTGTATTTCTGGGTTTTCACCATGGTGTGTGAGGAAATACGACAAAGCTTTTTTGTGGGGTCAATGCCAGTGACACAGAAGGTCAAGCAGTACTTGCAGGATTCTTGGAATCATGTGGACATCACAGCCCTGTTACTTTTCATCATTGGCGTAATCTGCAGGTAAATCAGCATGGAAACATGGCATTGTAAACCTTTTTAATGGTAAAGTGGCTCTGTCATGCAAAATGTATGTACTATAATTGTCCTAATGCAACCTATAGATTATAGGATAAATATACATTGCCTCAAATGATTTGGTGATCATTTGTTCATATTATGGCACCATACACTTTGACAAAACCCAGCCTTAAAACCTTCAACAGTGCTTTACAGTTGTCAATTAACAGATTATTTTGTATGACAGAAAAGGTAGTGGGGAGAACTGCATGCTTGCTCTCCCCTGTACCTCAGAGGTCAAAGCATGCTGTGAGATGCCAGCAAGCACTATGCAAGAATCTTATCTCACAGTATAGGCATCATCAGGTACCCTTTGATGCATACTATTCATTCCTAAGATTATTCTTACATTATTGCAAAACCGCAACAAATTCACACCAACAGAGTGCCTTAAGCCATTTACTATAGTTTACTAAACAGCAAAGTACTTCAGAACTCCAAAACACATCAATAGCAGTGATAGCTAAGAAGTATGTACATTAGTGATGAGCCGGGCGTACCCAAGTTTAGTTCATGGTACGTTCGGCAAACTTTACTGATGTTCAGATGCTGCATCTGAACTCCATTAAGATCAACGGTGCTGAATCATGGAAATCAGTAATGGAAATTGTCTAGGCTAATAGGCAGGGAATTATCAAACAAAGGGCATAGGGAGCTGGGGAGTACCCTGAGGGATATGTACCAACGCAAACATTTTTTTTAAAATACCTTTTTGGGGTAGCAGTAATTTTAATATTGCAAAATTCTTTTAAATAACATACTTGGGGGATTTCTTGAATCTGCCTGTGAATAGTGAATTTGTATGATGTAAACAAGCTATTACAGCAAAAGTGACATTTACAAAGAGAAAAAAATGCAGTTTGAATTTCCAGTAAATATCAGTTTCTGGCTGTCTAGTGCTGTTTGCAAGCAATAGGCCATAGAATCCCTTCAACTATACCAGCAGACTCTTTTCCTAGATGAGTTACTAGTATAGATGTTAGTGGGGGACCCCATACAAAAAACACAGCATTTGGACTTCCACTAAAAAATACAGTATACATTTTAAGGGGTAACCCCATGCAAAAGCCCCCCCCCCCAAGATAATAAAGAATGGGGTCCCACGCAAAATCCATATCAGACTTTTATCTGAGCATTCAGTCTGTTAGGCCAGAAAACCAGGCCGGGGGGGGACCAGCGTGCACTTCCCCCAATTCATATCAGGCACATGGGGAGGGCACCTTTCCAGGAACCCCCTCCTACACCCCACTTTGAGATCCTGAACACTGCATTGCTCTGTGATCCCCCTAATACTGCAAGACTTTAAGATCCTCCAATATGTGTATCATGGGAAGGTTCCCCCAGGGGGCTTTGAAACAGCAATATAGGCAATTCAGAAAGGATTTATGTAAAATATTTTATTGGAAACATGTAAGGTCAATAACATGTTGCCGTATCAAGCAGTATAAACTGGTCAAGGGATAACACTACCATTTCACATTTACAGAAAGCAAAGCAAACACAAAATTACAGCATCACATGATCATTAGTCTGTTGTGACGGGGTCCTGACACGTTTCGACCCATGTGGTCATCTTCAGGTCTGCTATAAAGAGATATATTTAGTATCTTGAAAGAAGGAAATATTCCAACATGTATTCATTTTCATATATGCAAGGTATAGTTACCACTGAAAGGTGAAAAGAGATCTCTTGAACATAAGTTTAAAACCGATAATCCCCGAGGGGACATACTCATTCGTGTCCCAAAAGCGGGAAGGATCGATCCAATGCGACTTGCAAGCAGTCACGCCGAGGACAACCTCAGAGGGTAAGGGAAGCCAACACCTGCAGCAAATTCCCAAAGATATCAATGCACCAAAAGGGGAATCCAAAAAGTCCTAACCTATTACAAAATGTCAGACATATTCCAATTGTTCATTAGTATATGTCTTCTTTATGAAGACCTAGAACATTAAATGCCAAACAGATTCCACATGTTCATTAGGTATGTTCATATATTATAGTTATTTGTATTAAACTAGATAGAGTATGTATATGTTGTTCTGACAATAGTATGGTGTTGTGTGATAGGAAAAAGGAATAGAGTGAGGTAGTGTATGAAGGGAAGGAAGGGCCAAAAAACAGTGGTGAGAGTGATCTAGTGAAAGGGGTGCAAGTGCACAAACCATTAATATGGTCTGACAACATGAGCCTGGTATATGTGAATGCTATAAAGGATAGGTTGACTAGAATGGGATGCCTGGCTTCAAATCTAAAATGAGCCAGAGAATCGATAAACAGAAGCAAAGATGCAATGTTAAAATGTATTTTAAAGATGGTAACCTGAAAAGGCAAGGTAGGAATAAACCATGGTTATATGGAGTACTTACATGGAGCCATTCGTGTGGAATGACTGTAGGTTCTTGATCCACATGCAGCCTAAAGTTATTTATAGGGCTTCCTGGAGTCCACTAATAGGCTGCAGGTGCCGACCACTCACCCCACCTAAAGCTGAGGACACCCTCAGAGGGTGAGGGAGGCCAACACCTGCAGCAAATTCCCAATGATGTCAAAGCATCAAAAGGGGATTCCAAAAAGGCCTAACATATTACAAAGTGTCAAACGGATTCCAATTGTTTATTATCAGTATAGGTCTCCTTTATGGAGATCTTGTTAAGTTTACATCATTAAATGTCATACAGATTCCATGTTTATTGGGTATTAAAAAGGAGGTGTCTCGTCAGTGGGTTTTTGTATTTTTGTATGGGTAGGAGTTTATATGTAGTAGGCAAGAAGCTGGATTCAGTTCCATTTTTGTTTCAGTGATATTGATAATCCATCTTTTAACCTTGTGCCAAAATTCGGTGATTGGAGGGCACGTCCACCACATAAGGATGTTTCTGAATGGCAGTGCTAACACATATCAGAGGCTGAAGGAGATCAACTCTTGATTTTACATGGTGTAATGTACCACTGCACAAGGATTTTGTATGAGATTTCTTGCATTCGTGTGCTTGTGAGCAAAAACACTGTCTGTCACTCGTTTAATTTTCTTTCCCAAGCCTGTTTATGCTTAGCATTCAATACACTCCTATATGTGCGATTTTTTTTTTTTTTGTGACAAATGACTTCTAGAGGAGTAAGAGGTCTTCTAAAATATTCCTTATGTTACTTATTTTGAAGGAAGTCATGCAATTGTACATATGACCAGTAATTAAGATTGGTTCCCTTAAGAGTTTCGAAAGATTTTATTTTGCCTTTGTGGATGCAATGAAGGGCAAGAAGAGGCATGTCTCGATCTATATGTGGGAATGCTTTGTTCTGTATGCCCAGAGGAAAATCTGGATTGTTTGCAATTTGTGAAAGGGGTCCAGGTGTAGTAGAGTTTGTGAGTTTTGAATGATTTGTGAAAAATTGAGTGTGGTGTTAGTGGATGATGTTTATAGGTTTAATGTGAGGGGGCACTATTAAAAGGACCGTCATCCAATGATAAAGTTCAAATATAAATAAAGTAAGTGTTGGTGTGCTGTATACAAATGATAAAATTAACACTGCAACAGTATTAATGTGCAATGTGCCGCAATGTAGAATACATCTTCAGTATATGATAAACTTCTTATAGTGAATATGGAAAAATAAATAACTGAATCAATAAAAAGTCCTTTTAAAAAAAACTTCAGTGGTTGTTATGTTCAATGTGACATCAAAGGTAAATAATCTGTCACCCACTGTGAATCATACACCCAAACTGCTCAATAAGTAGATTCTGCTTACCAGATGGATATGACCTCTTTATTTAAAAAGGTCATACAACGCTTTTAGCAAAGTGTAAACTTTAATACTGGAGACTTGTTCTTGATATGAGTCCCTCCTCCGCAAGCCCATAAGAGAGATATATAAAAGATGGAAAGGGAACCAAATAGCATAATCCCGTTTTATTAAAATATATATTAAAATACAAAGCAAAAATGCCTGCTTACATCAAAAAGTGCCTTAACCCGACACTGAGGCTACTCGCATGCTGACTAAAGCAATGATGCCTCCCGGCTCACGCTGACTTGACGGCGTGCATTTCACCGTCCAGCACAATCAACCAGAGACCCGGATGCAACATGACCAAGAAGCGCCTTGCCATATGTTTCGTATTGCTACGTCATCGGGAAGCGTTCTTGGTCACTACAAGGCATTCGACTAAATAGCATGGGAGCGCGCCACGATTGGAGAGGAGAACTGGTCTGTGTGTACCCAGTAAACCATATATCATACATTAGTATGAAAAATTAATATATACATATGAAAAACATTGGACAACCGTCCTCTTAATAGCACCCTCACATTAAACCTATTGCCATCTAAAGTAGTATCCATCTACCTTAGCTAGGGAAACAGCAGCTTTCCTTTTACCAATAACTGGTGCAAGGTATTAACCATTTCCCATCTCTTTGGTTCTTATTAAAACATAATACTTACCCAGCCATGGATGTTTGATTTCATGAAAGAAAGGAAAATGAATATTGAGTGTTTCCAGCGGGCTCCCAGTCCTACTATAGATTTAGAAATGGGTTTCAAACAACTCCAACATGATATGGAAAGGCAAATTAGGCTGTGGTGGGACATTGCTTCATTTGATGTGTGTGTATATAGGGAAGAATCTTACACCTAGGAGACCGCAATGCGATGTGAATCCCAATTATGGTATTGAAGACTTATGCCCTGTACACACGGTCGGACATTGATCGGACATTCCGTCTTGCGTACACATGGTCACACAAAGTTGTCGGAAAATCCGATTGTTCTGAACGCGGTGTCGTAAAACACGTACGTCGGGACTACAAACGGGGCAGTAGCCAATAGCTTTTGTCTCTTAATTTATTCTGAGCATGAGTGGCACTTTGTGCGTTGGATTTGTGTACACACGATCAAAATTTCTGACAACGGATTTTTTGTCGGAAAATTTTATAGCAAGTTCTCAAACTTTGTGTCAGAAATTCCTATGGAAAATGTGTGATGGAGCCTACACATGGTCGGAATTTCCGACAACAAGGTCCTATCACACATTTTTCATCGGAAAATCCTATCGTGTGTACAGGGCATTAGGATTATTAGATGAATGGTACAAGTTATTCAATTCTTGCGCGCAAAAGCTCATGCAATTGGTGACTAGAGCTAAAAATATAGCTCTGAAGACCAAATTAGCAGAGCTTAAAGAAAAAATGGAGCCATTCATGGGAATCAATGATTATTTGGACAAAGCACAAAAGTTACAAACTTGCTTATCCAAGTATGATGGTGAAATCAAATCAAATAAAATAAAAAAAAAACGTAAAAAATACCAAAAGGACATACAAGATTTTGAAGAGAACCAGGTATATAAATGGTAGGAAGATTTAAACCCAAACAATTCCAAGGAATCTTCAGTGGAGAGAGAAGTACAAAATATTGTTGCATAGATGGCTAAAAATTTTACTTCAAACCCAACTCAAATTATCCAATGCACCATTGGAAAAATAGGATTTTTTAAAACTGCTTACCTGTAAAATCCTTTTCTTTCGATGGACATCACGGGACACAGAGCCACAGTAATTACTGATGGGTTATATAGGTATCACTGGTGATTGGACACTGGCACACCCTATCGGAAAGTTCAACCCCCTATATAATCCCTCCCCTTGCAGGGATACCTCAGTTTTGTAGCCAAGCAATATAGTGTATTAGAAGAGGGGCGGGACCTCTGTGTCCCGTGATGTCCATCGACAGAAAAGGATTTTACAGGTAAGCTGTTTTTAAAAATCCTATTTTCTTTCTCGAACATCACAGGACACAGAGCCACAGTAATTACTGATGGGATGTTACTGATGCAATGCTATCTGAGGGGGGGGGGAACCACGACCAAGTAGGGTGCAGTCAGATCTGAGGGACCCTGTACCGCTGTCTGCAGCACACTACGCCCAAAGGCGATAACCTCATGCCTTCTCACATCCACCTGATAGAATCTGGTGAATGTATGGACTGGAGACCAGGTTGCCGCCTTGCAGATCTGGGCCATAGAGGCCCGGTGATGCACTGCCCAAGAAGCACCAATAGCCCTTGTGGAATGTGCCCTGATCTGAAACAGAGGAATCTTCTGTTTCGAACTGTAAGCCTGAATAATCAACTGTCAAATCCATTTAGAAATGGTAGCTTTTGATGCTGCCTGTCCTCTATTGGGACCCTCTGGCAGCACAAACAGAACATCCGTTTTGCGAATCTGAGCAGTTGCCTCGAGATAGGTCTTTGCTGCTCTTACTACATCCAACGAATGTAGTGATCTCTCTTCCGGAGAACAGGGATCTGGAAAAAAGGAAGGCAGAACAATGTCTTGGTTTAAATGAAAATCAGAAACCACCTTTGGTAAAAAAAACTAGGATGAGGGCGCAGTACCACTCTATCCTTGCGTACAATCAAATAAGGCTCCTTACAGGAAAGGGCTGCTAATTCTGATACTCTTCTAGCAGAAGAAATGGCTACCAGAAAAATTAACTTCCTTGTCAACAAGACCAAAGGAATCTGACTTATTGGTTCAAAAGGCTGTTTCTGTAACACAGACAGAACCAAGTTCAAGTCCCAGGGGTTTAGGGGCACCTTAACCGGAGGATTAAGACGCGTCACCCCCTGTATAAAGTTTCGGACCAAAGAATGCGAAGCAAGTGGCCGTTGAAATAATACTGATAAGACCGAGACCTGGCCCTTGATGGTACTCAAGGCCAGCTTCATCTCTAAACCCAATTGTAGAAAATCAAGAATTCTACCTATCACATATTTTCTGGGATGCCAACCCCTGGATTCACACCAGGATACATAAGCTTTCCAGACTCTATGATAAATCATTCTGGAAGCTGGCTTCCTTGCATTGATCAAGGTAGATATCACAGAACCTGAAAGCCCACGACTCTTCAGAACGTGGGTCTCAATAGCCAAACCGTCAAATTTAGCATTTCTAAGGCAGGATGGAACACTGGACCTTGAGATAACAGGTCTGGGCGTACCGGTAGTGTCCACGGGGAACCCACCGTCATCCTTACTATTTCCGCATACCACGTCCTTCTGGGCCAGGCGGGGGCCACCAGAAGTACTGACTTCCTTTCCTGCCTGATCCTGCGAAGGAGTCGTGGCAGTAGCAGAATAGGCGGGAATGCATAAATCGGTGAGAACCGATGCCACGGAATCACCAACGCATCCGTCCCGCATGCAAGAGGATCTTTTGTTCTTGCCACAAATCTGTCTATCTTTTTGTTGAATCGGGATGCAAAGAGATCTACATCTGGGAACCCCCATCTTTGGCATATGTTCCAAAAGATGTCAGGATGTTGAGACCATTCCCCTGGAAGTAACTTCTGGTGACTTAAATAGTCCACCTGCCAGTTCTCTATCCCTGGAATGAAAACTGCCGATATGCATGGCACATGCCTCTCTGCCCAGACTAAGATCTGGTTCACCTCTTTTTGAGCAGCTTGGCTCCTGGTGCCTCCCTGATGATTGACATAGGCCACTGCTGTGGCATTGTCAGACTGGATTCTGACTGGGCAACCCTGTAGCCTGATAGTCCAGGCCTTTAGGTCTAGATATACTGCACGGATTTCAAGAATGTTGATGGGTAAGGTCCTCTGTCTTGGGCCATACCCCCTGAACCGCAGACTGTTCCAGAACTGCTCCCCAATCTGACAGACTGGCATCTGTTGTTACCACCGTCCAGGTAACCGGCAGAAAGGATTTCCCCTTCTGCAGGTTTTCGGGAATGAGCCACCAACTGAGGCTCTGACGCACCGCATGAGACAGGTGCATCGGAAAGTCTAATACCTGAACCTTCTTGTTCAAGGCCGACAGAATACTGTGTTGCAGCAGTCTTGAATGAAACTGAGCATAAGGAACTGCTTCAAATGAAGACACCATCTTCCCTAGCAGCCTCATACAAAGGCGGACAGAAGGACCCTTCTTGGTCCTGACTGCCAGAATCAGCTCCCTTTAAAGCAGTGATCTTTGCCTGAGGTAGAAATATTTTCTCCTGGCTTGTATCTATGATCAGACCTGAATACTCCAGTCTTCTTACTGGTTTTAGGAAAGATTTTTCTAGGTTGAGGATCCAACCTAGGTGTTCCAGATACTTGACTGTGGTTCTCAAGTTCCCATTCAAGGAGGCTACCGACAGGTCTATCAGTAGCAGGTCGTCTAGGTATGCTATGAAAGCTATACCCTGAACCCTTAATCTGGCCAGAGGAGGGGCCAAGACCTTTGTGAACACTCGAGGTGCAGTGGCTATCCCAAAAGGCAGAGCCACAAACTGGAAATGGCGCCCTCTTATCTCGAAGCGCAGAAACTTCCGATGAGCAGGAAAAATGGGCACATGCAGATATGCAGCTCTGATGTCTATCAATGCCAGAAATTCTCCTCCCTGCAGGGTGGAGACTACTGTCCGAATTGATTCCATGCGGAAGGACTGAATCCTTAGGAATCAGTTCAGATCCCTTAAATCCAGAATAAGTAACATCCCCATTTGGTTTTTTGACCATAAAAAGGTTGGAATAGAAGCCCAATCCCTGGTCCTTTGCGGGAACCATCATAATGACCTCCTGCGACAAAAGTCGCTCTAACGCTAGAAGGAGCGACTGCTTCTTCTCTGGGTCTCTGGGGACACTTGATCTGAGGAACCGAGGAGAGGGAAATTCCTGAAACTCCAGCTTGTACCCTAAGGTTACTGTGGAGATTACCCATCTGTCCTGGAAGTCCTCCTGCCAGAGCTCTGAGAACTGTCGCAGTCTACCCCTCACTCGAGCGAGTGGGGGCGCCCCTTCATGAAGAGGTCTTAGTGTTTTGCTTAGTAGGCTTCTTCCCCCAGGACTTCTTTTGTCCCTGGGGTTGACTCTTGTTTCTGAACCCAGACAGAGGAGGCCGTCGAGACTGCCTGGAGGCTGAAGCCCCTGGCGCTGGGGAAAGAGTCCATTTGAAAGAGGGACGCTTACTCTTCTTGACCGGTAAGAGAGTACTTTTCCCACCAGAGATTCTCTTGATATAGTCATCCAAGTCTTCAAACAACCTTGCACCAGGAAATGGAAACCCAGCCAGCAGCTTCTTACATGGTGCTTTGGCTGACCAATTTTTCAACCATAGGATTCTACGTATATGCACCAACCCCAGTGAAAGACGAGGGGTTTGCACGATAGAATCTCTGGCGTCAACAACGTAACACAAGGCCGCAGGAAGGTTAGCCAACCCCTGGGCCTGCTGTTCAGGTAAAACTTTGATAACCTGCTTAACATGGTCTCTTAAGTATTGACAGACTCCAATCGCTGCAACTGCAGGTTGAGCCACTAAACCTGCCAAGGAGAAAACATTCTTCAATAGGGATTCCATCTTTTTATCTACAGGATCCTTGAGCATCTGAGCATTGTCTACAGGACAAGTCAGACTATTATTTACGGAGGAAATGGCATCAATAGCCGGTATTCCCTACATTTTAATAAACTTTTCTTCCATCGGATAAAGTGTTGAAAACTTTTTTGGCTGAAAAAACGTTTATCTGGGTGATCCCACTTAGAATAAATGAGCTTTTCAAGTAAATTCTGAACAGGAAAAGCATGTGCTGTTTGAGGAGGTTTCAGTGACCCTAAAGAAGAAGAAGGTTCTTAAATGTGGAGCGGACCAATCCAGTAAGGATCTGCACTAAGGCTTTCTCCTCCTGGGAAGTCGCAGAGGGTCCCTCTCCAGCTGATTCCTCCGAAGAGGAATCATTCATGCCATCCTGATCCTGTGAAAGGGATTCATCTCCTTTATCCCAGAGCTCCTCTGCCTGAGGTTCTTGGGAAACAGAGGGAGGCCTAGTGCTTTTTCTTCCACTGAGTGAAGATGTAATCACGGCCATTAATCTTTTCTCTAAACCACTAATGGTTGAGGAAAAAACCTCCTGTGCAATGTATACAGGGGCTGAAGTGCCGGAGGCAGATATAGCCCCTGACCCCAATGGCTCCCTCTGGCTAGCTGTCCCTGGCTCCTCAGGGGGGGAGGATGCTGCAGAAAGGGGGTCCTCAGAACCCGAACGAGATCCCCTAGAGTCTTTGGTTCTTGGGCTGTTTGAACCTCTTCTAACCATAGTGCAAAGCAACAGGGTGGAGGTATCACAAAATGAACACTGACTGCTGAGCGATGTAGTCCGGCTAAAAGCCTTGCTACCCAATGCCCAGTCTGGTGTTACCTTATTATATGCTGCCTAGGAGAATGCCTGTGTCCCACCTTACATGCGACCGTCGGCTCTGTGTCCCTCCAAAGGCTGTGTGCACCTGTACAGAGTGCTTTAAATAGCCTGCAGCTGGCCTGTGTGGGCGTCTGAGGACGCTGTGCTGACGCGGCGGCGGTGCTCTAGCGGTGTACAACCGCCTTACAGACACCTGTGGCCTCCCCCTAGCCTGGGGGGAACATTCGTGAAGGAGAAATCCCCGAATCCCATCCTACCTGGAGCCGGCCGGAGAAGCTGTGCAGCGTGAGAACACTGAGACCGACATCAGCATGAGAAGGTATGTGCTCTTGGCAGCCCCCGGTGGTCACAATAGGCATAGCATGCATTTACCTTAAAGGAGAAAACCTACTAGAATTAAAAAATTCTGTGGAATCTCCTCTTACCTTATCCAGCCGCAGGGTTCCGTTATACAGACCCAATCTTCACCTCTCACGGTGGGCTCCGTTTGAAAAAACCGTCAGAGGCTGGGACCCCCTACGAATAGGGAGATCCACAGTTCTGGCCCTGTAAAGCACCCGGCTAGAAAAATCATTTTCTAATATGCGGGGTCCAGCTCTCCTAAAAAGAGAAGCGTTACAGGTAAAACCTTGTTACTTCGGACACGAGGCCCAGGTACCATCCAATTCGGCCACAAAAGGACACTTTGAATGGATCTGGTCTGCCTGGCTTGCCCCAGTATAGGATATAGGATATTCCCTTTGGAGCTCAGCACAGGACATCTTTACACGTCCATTACCTAAGACACTGGCGTAAAAACTGAGGTATCCCTGCAAGGGGAGGGATTATATAGGGGTTGAACTTTCTGATAGGGTGTGCCAGTGTCCAATCACCAGTGATACCTATATAACCCATCAGTAATTACTGTGGCTCTGTGTCCCGTGATGTTCGAGAAAAAAATAAACACTTGAACACCATAATACTATGATTATGGTCAGAATCATTACCCACCTAGGCCACCTTATCAAAATTGGTACCACCAGGGGGGGAAATGGAGGGGAGGAAGAAACCCTACAGGATCCCACCTACCCCACCCCATTACCCCAAAGAATGTACAGAAAGAGGGAGAAAGAAAAAGAAAACAAGCCAATTGAATTTAGGCATTTTTAATCTAGCAGGGATCCAAGTCTCGGAGGAGGAGATGAAGGTATTGGCTCCAAGGTTTGAAATTTTGCACCAGATAGAAATCTCAAAATTTGATTTATTTGTTGATATTGAAAAATATGCTAGGAAATTGAATATTAAACATTTCACAGGACAAACATTCCCTCATCTGCACAAGGGGATGCTCCTCTCCAATTGTGGCGCGCTCCCATGCTATTTAGTCTAATGCAGTGGTTCTCAACTCCAGTCCTCAGGACCCACCAACAGGCCAGGTTTGAAAGATAGCTGAAATACATCACAGGTGATATCACTTGCTGCTCAGTGATTGCAGTATTCTAGTCTGCAACTCCCCAAGGTAATACTTAAAATCTGGCCTGTTGGTGGGTCCTGAGGACTGGAGTTGAGAACCACTGGTCTAATGCCTTGTAGTGACCAAGAATGCTTCCTGATGACGTAGCAATACGAAACGTACGTCGAGGTGCTTCTTGGTCACGTTGCACCCGGGTCCCTGGTTGATCGTGCTGAACGGTGGAACGCACACCGACAAGTCAGCATTAGCTGGGAGGCACCATTGCTCTAGTCAGCACGCGAGTAACCTCAGTGCCGGGTTAAGGTACTTATTCATATAAGCAGGCATTTTTGCTTTGTATTTTTATATATTTTAATAAAACGGGATTACGCTATTTGGTTCCCTTTCCATCTTTTATATACCTCTCTCATGGGCTTGCGGAGGAGGGATTTATATGAAGGATATCTCCTCCAATATTGAGCAAGTTTACACTTTGCTAAAAGTGCTGTATGACCTTCTTTTTAATTTAAATATCCATCTGGTAAGCGGAATCTACTTATGGAGCACTTTGGGTGTATGATTCACAGTTGGTGAAGGATTATTTACCTTTGTCACATTGAAGATAACAAGCCCTGAAGAAGTTTATTTAAAAGGATTTTTTATTGATTGTCAGTTATTTATTTTTCCGTATTCACTATAAGATGTTTATCATATATTGAAGATTTATTCTACATTACGGCACATTAAAGCGGGGTTCCACCCAAATTTTGAACAATATCTGTATGTATTCTCTTCCTTGCCTAGATGCTGACATGCCGTTTAAAAAAATTTAAATCGCCGTAATTACCTTTTTATTTTTCTATTTTTCTTTGCACTTCCTGGTTCTCCTCCCGTGGGAGTATGCGTGTTTCTAGCCTCTCCCAGACTCCTGGGAGCTAGTCTCAGGCTTCCCAGGATGTCACTGAGCATATGCGGGAACGAGCGGTGAATGCTGGGAGCACAGCATTCACCGCATCCAGGAAATAAATGCTTGTGGGCTTCAAATGCCCACAATGAAGATGGAAACCGCCTGCAGTGAATAATATAAGTTATTCTTTCTGACGAAATCTGACACAGGCGGACATATTACACACAATATGTGAGTATGTAATGCTGAGAAGAAAAGTTTGTGAATGAACTCAAAAAAAAAAAAAACGATAGCTAGGTGGACCCCCGCTTTAATACTGTTAGTGTTATTTTTATCATTTGGATACAGCACACCAACAGCACTTTGTTTGCACTAGCATTTGCACTTCATCATTGGATGACGGTCCTCTTACTAGCGCTCCCTCACATTAAACCTATTGCCATCTAAAGTAGTATCCATATACCTTAGCTAGGGGAATAGCAGCTTTCTTATTACCAATAACTGGCATAAGGTATTAACCATTTCCCATCTCAGTGGATGATGTTTGATTGTTCCTGGGTTGTTTGAAGGTAAGGTCCATGGTAAAAGCTGAAGTGGATAGGGGGAGCAGGAGTCTTCTAAGTTTACTCAATCTAGTGAAATGAGCGGTATAATATTTTTTAAAATCCGGTAATCCCATTCTGCTCTTTGCTATAGGGTGGGTGAGTAAATTAAGGTTAATCCTAGGTTTTTTTTATTGGCCCATACATAATTGTGTTGTAGGGTAGAAAGGCGTTTAAAGAAGTTTTGGGGAATTTTGATAGAACGTGCATGGAAAAAGTGCAATACATGGTAGGATTGTCATTTTCAAAATAGCCCCTCTTCCGAACCAAGAGAACGGTTTAGAATTACACCTTTTCAAATTTTTTTTCTATACCTATCATTTAGGGCTTAAAATTCAAATTAAAAATAGAGTTGAAATCTGAGGTAAGCTTAATACCTACTGTATATATTTCATGGCTTTTTGTTCCCATTTGAATGGGCAATTCATTTGTGTGGATTGTTATTGTTCATTTGATAGTGTTAGGTTGAGGGTGCCTGATTTGTTATGATTTATTTTGAACTGTGATATGGATATTGGAAGGTTTAGATTAGATTTGGTATTGAAATGTGGGGTGTAGGCCGCGGATTTATATATTTTTTTTTTTTCCTAGTTGGAAGCCATGTTTCGCGCTTTGGAGATTGTGTCCTGAGTAACAGTTCTAGGGTTTGGATGAAGAGGATTGGGGACAATATTTTTTTGTGCTGTTGTGGAGATTTATTGGGTCTGAATAAACTTCAGTGACTTTAACTTTAGCTTGTGGGTTGTAATAAAGGGTTTTAATCCATGCCGACATATTTCCCAGGTCAATGAATGAGCAGGTAGTGGTCCCAAGCGACCCTATCAAAGGCCTTTTCTGCATTGGTAGAGAGCAGGAGACCTTCAATTTTTGATGTATAGATTCTGTGAATTAAATTCAAGTCTTTTGATCTAATCTATCTCAACTTCTCAATCTCCATGATCACACTACATATGGCCACTGTGTAAGCAGCCTTATATTGTGTGGGGCGTGGACTTGGCCCCCTGAGCCATGATTGGCTAAAGGCACCATGCCTTTGGCCAATCATGGCTCTCACAGCAGATTGCGCTGTGATTGGCCAAAGCATGCAGGTCAGGTACATGCTTCGGTCAATCAGCGGCCGTCAATGCACTACAATTTCGCAGTGCATTAGTGGGCGCTCCACGGTGCTTGAATTTTCCATGAACGCCCCATATGTATGTTTGTTCTGCAAACATCAGGACCATCCCTATTCGCCACTGAACCACTTTCGCCTTGTTCTTCTTCAGAAATGCAACAGTGGCCTTAGATGTGTGTTTTCGATCATTGTAATGTTGGAAAAGTGCACAACGGCCAAGGGCACGTAGTGATGGTAGCATTTTCTTTCAATCTAGAGCAGTACGTCTGTGAATTCATGATACCATCAATGAAATGCAGCTCCCCGACCCCAGCAGCACTCATGCAGCCCCACAGAAGGACACTGTCACCACCATGTTTCACTGTAGGCATATTTTTTTGTACTCCCCACCTTAGCGATGCTGTACAGTTTTGAAGCCATCAGTTTACAGAGTACAGATACCAGATTCCCAGTAGTCTTCTTTTTCGGAATGGGCCCTGGAAAATTTTAGGCTTGTTCTTTTGTGTATGGGCTTTAGGAGAGGCTTCCTTCATGGACGACAGCAATGCATGCCCTTCCTCTGCAGTGTACGCCATATTGTGTCACGGGAAACAATCACCCCAGTTTGGCTTTATACTTCTTTGGCTAACTGCAGTGAACTTGCATGGTGGCTTTTTTTTTTTTTTTTTTAAACCCTTCTCATCAGAAGACGCTCCTGTTGAGGCGTTAACTTCCAAGGATGGTCTCCTTGTCTCTGTGATATGGTTGCAGTTCAATCTTTGTTAAATTTTTGTATCACTTTTGCTACAGTATTCTGACTGATAAGTAAAGCTTTGCTGATCTTCTTGTAGCCTTCACCTTTCTTGTGTAAAGAAATGATTTTCATTCTCAGGACATTTCTCTTCCATGTGGTACCATTGCTGACAGCATGAAATTGGAAGATATTTTTCTAAGTAAAGCCCTTTTATAATTGACCGTCTGCTGGACACCTGTTCAATAAATAATTACACTCTCCTGTAGTTGAATTCTTGTCAGGATTTTGTTTAAAATTTAGCTTTGATCCCCAGACTTTCATTGGGGTGTATTATTTTTGCAACATGGTCTTGAATTAGTTTGTTAGGAAAAATACTTTTTTGTGTGTGCAAATTAAGAAATTTTGGTTGCAATCAATGGCCTGCATTTGTGGGAGTATTTTGTATTATAGTGTCCCATAGAAAAAAAAAATTCTGAAAGGAAAGGTTTTCTTAAAAATCTAAACAAAAAAGGTTTACTCCTGCGCTCGTGGGGGCGTTGTTGGTATGGCTACGTAGTGCTGTTATGATGGCCAAACTAAAGAAAGTGGTCATGTATGTCCCGCTGCCTAGACTGACCCGGGATGGTCTGAAGAAGATAGTGTGGGAGGGATGGGTGGAAGGCGCGCGATCAGACACTGGCATCAAATCATACAAGGATCACCTTGCACACATATTATTTCTGCCGCTATAGAGTGCTCTGATGTGGACCTACATGGAGTTAAGGAGAACTAACTATCCTTCACATGATATGTTTCTCCACTAGCCACCACTTCCCATGTGCATATGTGTTTGTACAGACTGTTTCACCTTTTAAAGCTCTCATGAAGAGGTTATCCTCGAAACGTGTCAGCCATTCCTTTAGCACTTGCTCTGTTTGGGCATGTCCCACTTGTAACACAAGTGTACATTTTTTAACCTTTTCACAAACCGTAGTATGTTTATATTTCTTACGTGTATGTATTTTATTGCTTATGAATAAACTGTATGATTTGATGCCAGTGTCTAATCACACGCCTTCCACCCATCCCTCCCACACTTTCTTAAAAATCTGTTGGGATGTACTCATTTATGCTGAGCACTGTATAAAATTTTGTAAAAGAGGGATCTTTTTGGTTTTTAAGTCCAATATTTGTTGAAGGGCTTTTCTACAATCATTGCGCTCTGATTCTGACTTTTTGTTAGGGATTGTTTGTATTGTGCTATTTTCATTGCAGGATTGGCAATATTTTCTTTCTTTCTTTCTCCCCATTTTATAAGTTCGCCTCTGACACACTTATGTGCTTCCCAGATGTTCAGCGGGGAAGTGTCAGAGGTTGAGTTGGTATTGAAATATTTCTGGATTACTTTTTTTCTGTCTGCTTGTATGGTAAGGTCAGTCAAGAGGGAGGCATTTAATTTGCAGTTGAATGTGTGGGAATTGTGTGTGGGGAAGGAAAGAGATATTGAGGTGGGAGCGTGGTCTGACAACTAGGGATGAGCCGAACACCCCCTGGTTCGGTTTGCAGCAGAACATGTGAACAGGCAAAAAATTTGTGTGAACTCTATGGGACTATGGGATGCGAACGTGAAAAATTAAAAGTGCTCATTTTAAAGGCTTATATGCAAGTTATTGCCATAAAAAGTGTTTGGGGACCCGGGTCCTGCCCCAGGGGACATGTATCAATGCAAAAAAAAGTTTTAAAAACTGAAATTTTTTTGGGAGCAGTGATTTTTTTTTTTATTGCTTAAAGTGAAACAATAAAAATGAAATATTCATTTAAATATCATGCCTGGGGGGTCTCCTTAGTCTGCCTGTAAAGTAGCACATCTTTCCCATGTTTATAACCGTACAACAGCAAAATGACATTTCTAAAGGAAAAAACGTAATTTAACCACTAAATGCCCACGCTATAGCCGAAAGACGGCTACAGCGCGGTGCTCAATTGCCAGGAGGGCATCCCTGGACATCGTCCTGTTTTACTTGTTCCCCGCGCGCCGCCGCGGGCACGCATTGGGGGAAAATCTGTGTTGCCCGTGTCCCTTGAACACAGCCAATCACAGATCGTACTAAATGGCCAATCACAGCGGTCATTTAGCACTCAGTCGGCATGTCCAATGAGAAATGATCTCAAGTGTAAACATATGAGATCATCTCTCATTGCCGGCTCTCCCTCCTCACACAGAGACCGCATGTGAGGAGGGAGAGCTGTGCTGCAGCGTGAGCGAACACCAAATAAAACACGGTGCCATCTGTCCCCAGTGCCACCTGTCCCCGGTGCCACCTGTCCCCGCCACCTGTCGGTGCCACCTGTACCCAGTGCCACCTGTCGGTGCCACCTGTCCCCAGTGCCATGTATTAGTGCCATCTGTCATCAGTGTCACGTGTCATTGTCCTGGTGCTCCAGGGCCTTCAAAAGTGTAATAGTTAGTCAACAAGTTAAAAGTGTAATTTATGCTCCTAGAACTCCTGTTGGTGCTCCCTGCATGTTGGGCCTCTCTATGTGGCTAGGCTGTGAAAAAGTCCCACACATGTGGTATTACCATACTTGGGAGTAGCAGAATGTATTTTGGGGCATCATTAGTGGTATACACATGCCATGTGAGAGAAATAACCTATTACAATGACAATATTATGGAGAAAAAAAAATCTTCATCTTTACACCACAACTTGTAGACTCTCTCTAACTTTCACACAGACCAAATAATATCCACTAATTTGGGTTATTTTTACCAAAGATGTGTAGCAGTATAAATTGTGGGCAAAATTTATGAAGAAAAAATAATAATTTGCAAAATTTTATCACAGAAACTAAGAAAAATAAAAAACCCAGGGGTGATCAAATACCACCAAACTTTATTTGTATGAAAAAAAGGACAAAAAAATAATTTGGTTACAGTATTACATGACTAATTGTCATTCAAAGTGTGAGAGCACTGAAAGCTGAAAATTGGTCTGGGCAGGAGGGGGGTTTAATTGCCCAGTAGGCAAGTGCGTAAAACTACTCGCAGCTGTAATGTATTGTCAGATCCCAGCAATATAGATAAAAATCATTGAAAAAAATGGCGTGGATGTTGTCCCCCCCCAGTTCCTACCAGGCCCTTCAGGTCTGGTATGGATAATAAGGGGAACCCCGCACCAAAATTTAAAAAAAAATGGTGTGGGGTCCCCCAGGCACTCCTTACTCTGAACAGCAGTATATATACTATATGGCCTGCCCTATATACTCTGCAGAAAAATTGGGCCTTAGGTGTTGGTGGGCACAGGAATGGGCCCTGCTGTGAAATATCATATCAAAAATTGTAATAACATGGCCCCTGTTAAACAGGGGGAGAAAAATTGGGCCTTTGGTTTTGGTGGTGCTAGAACACTAACCTCTGTTACTCTTGTTGGGTGCAGGAACAGGCCCTGCTTTGAAATATATCAAAAATATTATGTCAAAAATATAACAATTTGGCCAAGCTAGCATTTAGACTGTTAGCATGTGGTTAGCTGGGACTGAATTTCTTTTTACGGTTCAGCAACTGGGGTAGGGAAATTTGTCTGCTAAAATCAATTGGTGTTGTACTGCTAGCAGATTGGCTGCAAGTACTTGGGACACCTATTGCTATACCTTCATTCCTCTCAGTGCAGGTTTTTGAAAGGACTGGAGGTATAACGGGGTTGGAGATCCCAAATGAGGAGCAAGGAGAAGTCTGCCTTATTCTATGATGTGGGTCTTACAAGTGCTGTTGCCAATGGACTGCATGGCAGGTCGTCATATGTCTGGTCAAGCATGTGGTGCCCAAGCGGCTGCTATTCTGGCCACGCTTGATCCGCTTCAGAGATAGGTTGCAAATGGCAATGATGTGATCTTCTGCACACGTGTCGAAAAAGTCCCACACAAGGGAACTTTTTAAAACTCGGGGGGGGGGGGGGGTCAGCAGCGCCCTGCACGGTGTGATGCAATAGGGTGGCTGCCCTAAAGCTTCCCCCCAGAGGACATCGTGCCTTGCTGGAGTTGTGCCTCCTCCTCACCACTTTCCCCCTCCTCTCAGGCACCCAAGTACAGTCAGTGACCTCATCATCCCTTCCCTCCTCATCACTGGAGCAAACTTGGCAGTATGCTGCAGCTGGGGGAACATGACTACCAGTTTCTTGTCCTTCTGTGCCTCCCCTCTCTCTAGGCTCATGTTACTCCCTTCCTCAACCTGTGAACCAACATCGGATCCTTAAAATCGCTGCGCATCCTCCAGCAGCATATAACCGACACTGTGGTCGAATAATTCTGGGGATTCCTCCATGCATGATGGTGGGGCTATAGAAGGAGTGACTGGACAAGGAGCCGGTGGAATAGGCCACTTTGGCAGCTGCATTGGAAGGCTAACTACTGAGCCTGCGTGACAGAGGAGGATGAGGACAGCTTCGTTATCCACTCCACCAACTCTTTTGCATGCTGTGGCTCAATAACATGGCCAGCAGCAGAAAAAAAAGGACAAGTATGCCCTACGGCCACCTCCAGAGGATGCGCCATGTCCACGACACCACTGTTGAATGTAGACACAGAGGCTGCTTGCCCTCTTTTAGTGGCTTGTGAGCATCTGCCTTTCCTTGGTGGCCTTCCGGACATGATGTATTTTTTGTTTTGCAACACTACACTGTATTGTATACCGTTTACACCGCCTAAAGAAACAATACACCACCGAATGCACTGTAGATATAGGCTACACTGGATGCAGATATAGTAATATTGGGGGTTGTTTAGCCCAAGTGTAGCACCGCTAACACAGTCCACACAAATGTTTACTTTTCAGGGCTTGTTGGCCCACTTTTATTAAAGATCAAATGAAACAGTAGGGTTTCCCTCGTATGGGGTTTTCACTGTCAGCATTGGCATTAAACAACACGACAGTATGTTAAGCCTCCTGGATCACACATGCAATATTGCAAACAAAAATACCAAGCTACCTGGCTCTCTTCAGCAGCAGCACCACTGCTCAGGCTCCCACACAGAGCCCTCCTGACTCCTGTCAGCGACCTCAGGCTCGGGTCTCTGACTTTCACAGTGCAGCCTGCGCTCTCTGGCTACTCCAGTGCACACCTGCACTCTAGTTACTCCCTTGCAAGCCTGGACTCCTCAGGAGGGTGGAGCCCAGAACCATGGTTAGGTGTCTACAAATAGACCAGCACACACCTGACCAATCGGTCTCAAAATCCGGACTGGGGATTTCAACCCATCCGGATCTCTAAGAAATCCCCAGGCTCCAGGTCCCAAAGTGGACTTTACTAAATGAGGAAACCGAAAAGCCATTTTCCTCCCAAATAAGCAAATACACTGGAGCCCCTCAACCTGCCGGCCTATAATATTAATACATATACACACAGTCTAATAAAATATATATATATATATATATATATATATATATATATATATATATATATATATATATATATATATATATATATATATATATATATATATATATATATATATATAAATAATATGCCACTAGCTGAATAACCTGCCTGCTTAATCTAACTCAAGCTATCTCTGTCCACGCCAACAACACTACACACGGCCGCTTTGTAAGCAGCCTTATTATAGTGTGGGGCATGGACTTGGTCCCCCTGAGCCATGATTGGCCAAAGGCACCCTGCTTTTGGCCAATTATGGCTCTCTCAGCAGAGCCTGCTGCGATTGGCCAAAGCATTTAGGTCAGGTGCATGCTTTGGCCAATCATCATACAGCAATGCACTGCGATGTCGCAATGAATTATAGGGCGTTCCGTGGCACTCAAATTCCCCGCAAACACCCTCGGTTCATTTTGATGATGCCAATTTCTGCTTTAGATTAGAATATTTAGGTCTCTTTGGGTAAGGGATATTAGATCAATTCTGGAGTATCATTTGTGTGAGGCAGAATAGAAAGAAAAATCCTTATCTGTTGGGTGTGAAGTCCTCCAAGAGTCTATGAAGGCTCGTGATTGTAGGAGTTTTTTCAGGCATTTTAGATTTTTGTAATTCACAAGTTTGGCCTGAGGAGTTATCTTGTAAGGGTTTTAGTGGATTGTTGAAATCACCACCTAGTATTACACATCCAGATGCAAACCATTTGAGTTCATCAACATGTTGACTAAATGATATATGCACTTTATTTGGGAAATGTACATTTGCAAGAGTAACCAGTTTACCAGCTAAGGTTCCCTTAAGAAATGGGTATCTGCCTTCTGGGTCTGCAAGTTGTTGCGTGAGGGAGAATGTGACGTGTTAGCTAAGGAAACTAAGGAGACTCCTTTCGTTTTTGCTAAAGGGTTAGTAGCATGGTACGCTGAGATCAAGAAGTTGTTGGTAAAATGTGGAATGCGATTTCCTTTAAAATGGGTTTCCTGAAGGAAAACTATTTAACTATTTGTGGATTTGCTTTCTTTAATATTCTAAGTAGTTTAGACTTTTTTTCTGGAGTTTTTAGTCCATTAATGTTGTACAAAATGAGAGTGGGGCTTTTCCCCATAGTATTTTACATGAGGCATGCACTTAGTATTTGTATGGACATTCTATAAAAACGTGGTTTTGACCTGTACCAATATTTAATGAATTTGCAATCCTGATGATCATGTTTGTACTTTCCTTCTTTTGTAGACTTGTTTTTTTAACCTCTTCCCGCCCAAGGTACATCATATGACATCCTTCAATTTGTGCGGATATATATGAATGATGCCTGCAGCTATGGGCATCATTCAGATATCGGCTTTTTCAGCCGGCGATTCTTTATACCATAAGAATGATCATAGCGGCTGTTCCGCTGCTTGAACGTTCTTACGGGCGGCGTGAGGGGATGCCCCCCCTCCCGCCGCCCTCCGGTGCTTCTACCGACTCACCGCTTGCATCGGATCCACTGACCCCGGATGGTGACCATAGAGATTTCCGGCAGACTAGATGGTCGCCGTAGACTCTGATCGTAGACCAGGCGCGATGTTATGATGTCACGCCCGGCCTCTGCATTCAAATGAATGGCGCCGTCCTGGCTTGGAAGCCGAGATCGTTTCATTTATTTTTTTTTATTTCAGGCTTCCCAGCCTAGAGGTGAGATGTTGAGTCTTATTGACCCAATATCTCACTGTAAAGAGGCCAGGTCATGCCATATTCCTATTACAAGGGAGGTTTACATTCCTTGTAATAGGAATAAAATTGATCAACTTTTTTATTTATTTTTTATTTTTTTAAGTGTCAAACTAAAAAAAGCAAAGTAAAATTAACAATAAAAAAAATTTAAAAATTTAAAGCACCCCTGTCCCCATGTGCTCGCACGCAAAAGCGAGCGCATATGTAAGTCCCGCCCACATATGAAAACAGTGTTCAAACCACACATGTGCGGTATCGCTGCAAACGTTGGAGCGAGAGCAATAATTCTAGCCCTAGACCAACTCTGTAGCTCCGAACATGTAACCAGTAAAAAATTTTAAAGCATCACCTATGGGGATTTTTAAGTACCGAAGTTTGGCGCCATTCCAAGAGCGTGTGCAATTCTGAAGCATGACATGTTTGGTATCTATTTACTCATCGTAACTTCATCTTTCACATTATGCAAAAAAATTGTGTAACTTAAATTTTTTTTTTTTTAAAGCATGAAACTTTTTTTTTCCAAAAAAGTGTTCGAAAAATTGCTATGCAAATACTGTGCGAGATAAAAAGTTGCAACGACCGCCATTCTATTCTCTAGGGTCTTTGCTAAAAAAACATATATAATGTTTGAGGGTTCTATGTAATTTTCTAGCAAAAAAATTATGAATTTTACACGTAGGAGAGAAATGTCAGAATGGGCCTGGATGGGAAGTGGTTAATTTCCTGTGACTAAACACTTCCTATGTATTTAATTTTTTTCGGTCCTGAAAAAGCGGATGATCGGCGAAGCGTGTTGACCTTCCTAATATGCCTGTTATTGTAATGCATTTTGTTGGCAATATGTGCTTTTTTTATACTTTATAAAATAAAAGAAAAATCTTTTTAGACAAACCTTTGTATCCACACTATTATAGTGACTATAGAGGTATATTTAAAGTGCCAAACTTTACCCTTTTGTGCCTTTCAATTTTCCCCAGCATAGAATAGGCAAGAACAGAGAACAAGATAGGGATAGAGCAATAGGCGTCAAATAACCTTTATAACCACTCCTATGAGTAACCTGAGTGTGTGTGGGGGGGATTGTAAGTGGGAGGTGCACTTTTGGAGCAATGTGCTTAGTTTTTATATGTTGTATTAACTAGTGTTATGGGTCTGGCAGGCTACAGCCCCTGGGTATATGATTTCTGTCACATAATATAAAAAGTGTGCAACCGGACTAACATCTTGTATAGATAGGTAGGTAGACTAAGTGTGTCATGTAGATTCTTAAACCTGTACTTCTAATTGTGTTAACAATTATCTCATCAACATAAAATTGTTTAACTAAAGACGTCTAAAGATTATCTTTTGAGACATCCGCAGATCTCTGTATATTTTCCCTGACCAAGGCTGCATTACCATACTCTGTGCGGAGTACTCTTAGGGTCTTGGTTAGGTTACATGTGACACCATGATAACAAACGCATGGTTATATACCACTACAGTATATCTAAGGTCCATTCAATGTTTGTTTTTCGTTTTTCTAATCTACATCTTTTATACTAGTTACCAAAGGAATATATAGTAGTCGCATTAGTAGCCATCTTAAATAGGTTGTCGCCCATTACAGAGTTTGTCTTTTAGAAAGCATTGTATAAAGAGGGGTTGTCTCCTCCTCAATGAGTTCAGCGGGTATTGTATGCATAGAAGTTTCATGCATCCCTAATGGTAAGGCTTAGGTAGGCTTGAAGTAGATAAGCTGAGTTTAAGCCAGTGTAGCGTAATGCTCATGTCAAAATAGTGTTTGAGGGAAGACCTTAGCGTTAGGAGTTATCCATGTCTTTTCTGTAAGGTGTTCTGGGCTGTTTTGTTGTTTCAGCCATTGGTTTGTGATAATCTTCGATTTGCTGTGACTAGTTACTAAAAGGAAGTATAGTAGTCACAGTGGAAGCACTCTGAAGTTCGTAATAGCCCAATTAGTGAGTCTATCTTCCAGAAAGAGTGTCACAGAGGGGTTGTCTCCTCTTCCGTAAGACAGGTGGGTGTTCTATCCATAAAAGTCATTATACATCTTTAACCACTTAGCAAATGCCCCATGCACATATACTGCGGCAGGGCGGCCGCTTTGTGCCAGGTCGGGTAGGTTACGGCACTTCCATCTTCATATGGTTTTCCTACCGGGTTCGCGGGCTTCGGCTGTATGAATGAATGGCTGAACCACAATGACTTTACTCCTGCGTGCATGCACGGTATACCCTACCTTCAGAGCGCATGCGTTGGGTGATGTCACCAGCTTCTGCTAGAGTAAATATCTCCTAAACGGTGCATGTTCAGAAAATATTTACTGTACCTATAAAGATAAGCTGTATTATAGGCTTACCTATAGGTAAAAATTAGCCCAGTGAGTTTACTACCACTTTATGGGCCAGTGTCAATAGTGTCAGTTTGGCATCAGTTTGAGGTGCTTCTGAGATTCAAAATTCATTAACAATTGCATTTCAATAGTGGTTGACTTCCTTAACTGCATCAAGTGGGTTTTGCATTTCCACAGACTTGTAGTAGAATGCAGAACGCACTTGAAGTGAACAAAAGCTTGTCGGGCTCTTATAAAAATAACAGTGCAGCGCTATAAATAAAATCAGCACACTAACACATTGCTCATGGCCTATATAATGAAAGTCCCCTTTAAATATGGATAGTAAAGAGTAAATAGAAAGTAGTCTCTTCTACGGTGGTGAGGGTGCTCTCAGATATTCATAGGGTGCAAAGAAAATTTGTGATTCCACCACCAGTGAGCCAAACCGCTCACCTTAATCAATCAATGGACCCCTGAACTAACAGATGGGTCAGATAAAGCTTTCACCACTCACAGTGGTCATGAATGGAGGCTTGAATGGGTAGATCAATGAGGTAGGTTGCCACATCACTTTGAAGAACTGTACTCTGTTGCTCTTATTTTTCAGCCAAGATGTATGAGATGTCAGCGCATGTGGGATTAATAATGTGGTTCGTCCGCTTGTGGGGAAGACAATCTTGCGGATGAACCACATTATTAATCCCACATGCGCTGACATCTCATACATCTTGGCTGAAAAATAAGAGTAACAGAGTACAGTTCTTCAAAGTGATGTGGCAACCTACCTCATTGATCTACCCATTCAAGCCTCCATTCATGACCACTGTGAGTGGTGAAAGCTTTATCTGACCCATCTGTTCAGGAGTCCATTGATTGAGGTGAGCGGTTTGGCTTTCTGGTGGTGGAATCACGGATTTTTGTTGCACCCTATGAATATCTGAGAGCACCCTAACCACCGTAGAAGAGACTACCTTCTGTTTACTCTTTACTATCCATATTTAAGGGGACTTTCATTATATATGCCATGAGCAATGTCTTAGTCTGCTGATTTTATTTATAGTGCTGCTATTTTTATAGTACTTTTAAAGGTTTTATATGTTTACCTTTAGTGTTCAGCTGCTTATATTTCGGGTTGGGGTATTGTTTTTGCGCTGACTGAATTTTCATTTTTCAATGCAGGCTTTAAGAGCTGGCTATACACTAGTAGAATTTTGTTCAAAATTTCTTATAAGAATGTTCGTTTATTTTATAATCGTTAGTTGGGTCAAATTGGCATTCGCATTTGACCACAGTGAAAGACCATTCAATGGAGCAGGATGAAAACCTTTTTTTAAACGAACAGCTTTCCAACACAGTGATAAATGTGCCTTCGCGCTATCTAAAAATGTGTATCACAACAAAAATAGATTAAAAAAGAAAAAAGTATATAGATTGTGGCAAAATCAGAAGTGTTCACAGTGACACCGATAAAAACTCAACAATAAAGGTGATTTCGCGCATAAATCCAGTATACTAGGGATATCTCCTCTGATAAGCCCCTGCCCACAGACCCCGACAAACAGTGGCTAGGGTTGTTGGGAAGAGGCCCTTGTCCTCATCAACATAGTGATGCCATGTTGAGGGCATGTGGCCTGGCCTGGTACGGTTCTGGGGGGGGGCTCGCCAGCAATGCATTACAGCCGCAAGCAAGTTTAATTGACAATTTTTCCTTTACGTGCATATAAGCTTTCAAGATGGGCACTTTAGATTCTTCCTGTTCGGCTCCCATAGACTTCAATGGGGTTCGCACTTGGCACTTGCAGATCCATGGAATCGCAGATGAGCGCAAATTCCAAATTTACTAAGACATGTTTGCCGCTATTAGCGTAATTTTTCAGGCACATGTTCGTCTAGTTGAACTCTTAATTGCCTGAAATCTGCGCTATTACATGTAGAGTGCCCAGTAGTTTCCTTAAAATCGTTGATCTGTACGAAACTACAGGAAACTAATTATAAAATCCTGACTAGGTGGTATTATAATTGTTAAACAAATACTACCTGATGACCACGGATAGCTGTTGCAGATGCCAAACGGACAGAGGATCTCTCCTTAACATCTTTTGGTCTTGCCCTAAGCTGAAACATTTTTGGACGGCTGTCCAGAATATAACTCAAAAATTCAGACTATACTATTCCCAATGATCCGGCCTTCTTTCTACTGTTACCATGATCCCAGCAAAAGAATACCAAAAATCAATAGTGCGACACTTATTGAATGCTGCCAAAGCTTGTATTCCCCTATTCTGGAAGCAACAGGTACCTCCCTCTATTGATACCTGGCTGCGCAAGGTAGAATATATAAAAATAACTAGAAGACTTAGTCCTCACAGCACAAAATAAACAGGAAAAGCTTTCTAAAATGTGGAGATTATGGAACGTTTTCATTTTATCTGATGGAGTTTCACTATTCAGCTCATAGATGGATTGGTGCTACAGATTTGCTTGTACATGCAACTGTTGGAAGTCCACCGCCATCTGGACTCATCCAAACTCCCCTGCTCCACCCCACCCCCTCCACCCCCTCTTTCTCCCTATCTCATTCCTTGGTCTCAATGATTGCACAAGCCTGATGATATTTGTAAATGTAATTGTAGCCGTTTTATGCTATTGTACTTGAGTTGTCTCCCCTGTGCTCTAAATTAATAGAATGTTATATTTGGGGAAAAAAAAATTGACAGCTATACAACATAACCATTCCCTAAATAAGCTGCTAGCACAATATTATTGGATATATACACAAATGCATAAAGGGTAAAGGTGCAGCGCTAAACATTAATGTCTAAAAGTCCATAACTGAAATTCATAGAAATCCATATCGGTAAAAACTGCAGGAGATGTTGGGTATTTTGATGTTATAGTGCAGCTAAAGTGCATGAAAAAAAAAACCCACCAGCACCCAATCATGCCCTGGACACATTTTTACTCTTCACCCTGGACCCTCATTGCAAAGGTCAGATATACAATGGGCAGAAATCCAGTGGACACTCCAATATCAGCGGTTTATCTCCAAATGACATGAAAGTCTCCAGCAAGTCTCACCCAATGTCATGAGGGGACAAAAGAGACACTCGTCACAGTGCAGATATTTCAGTAGAATTTATTGAATAGTAAAGAAATTCACACACATGGTAGAAATAAACTCGCATATTCATTACAATAAACTTTTCAATATAATGAGAACTTACATTACTCCCTAAATGTTTTTTTTTCCTTTTTGGGCAGCCCATTAGGGTATAGATCAAGGCTCAAAATTTCAAGTCCTGAGCTACTAGCCAGGCCTCAAGGGTTACTCACCACCAGTTGCTCCACCCAACCCCCGCCCCTAATTCTGCCCCTAAACATGCCCTCATAAATTATCTCATGAAATGATACTTTAATGTTTTATGCAGAATTAAGTTATAAAAATAAATATTAACAACTTTATCAGTGTAGCCTCATCTGTGCCCAACAATGCAGCCTACCTGTGTCCATCATAGAACTTGTTGGCAATGATGAGAGCACACACTGCTATGATGGTAAGGACTGCAGTATGTGTGAAAGAAGCCTTCATGGTGAAAGGTCTACTTTAAACTAGAACAGCTTGTTCTGACTCTCATACACTCCATTTATCGTGTGGATATATAGCTTGGTTTGAGACTGCATCCTAGTGATGGTCAACTGATGAGGTTTTCAGGGCCTCAACTGCAGCCCCTGACACACCAAAGGGTTGTGCATATCATTTAGTGGCAGACATACTATAGGAGATGGTCAGAAACTGCACACATACTATAGGAGATGGTCAGAGATTGCAGACATACTAGGGGAGATGGTCAGAGATTGCAGACATACTAGGGGAGATGGTCAGAGATTGCAGACATACTAGGGGAGACGGTCAGAGCCTGCAGACATACTAGGGGAGATGGTCAGAGTCTGCAGGTCTACTACAGGAGATGGTCAGAGACTGCAGGCGTATTACAGGAGATGGTCAGAGACTGCAGGCGTACTGGAGGAGAAGGTCGGAGACTGCAGACATACTACGGAAGACGGTCAGAGACTGCAGACATGCTACGGGAGACAGTCAGAGCCTGCAGACATATTATGGGAGATGGCCAGAGACTGCAGGCCTACTACGGGAGATGGCCAGAGACTGCAGGCCTACTACGGGAGGTGGCCAGAAACTGCAGGCCTACTACGGGAGATGGCCAGAGACCGCAGGCCTACTACGGGAGATGGCCAGAGACTGCAGGCCTCCTACGGGAGATGGCCAGAGACTGCAGGCCTCCTGCGGGAGATGGCCAGAGACTGCAGGCTTGCTGCGGGAGATGGCCAGAGACTGCAGGCCTGCTGCGGGAGATGGCCAGAGACTGCAGGCCTGCTGCGGGAGATGGCCAGAGACTGCAGGCCTGCTGCGGGAGATGGCCAGAGACTGCAGGCCTGCTGCGGGAGATGGCCAGAGACTGCAGGCCTGCTGCGGGAGATGGCCAGAGACTATCCCTGTACATTGTCTGCTGAACACTCACAATGGTCCTTCCTGATCACCATAACAGGTGCTGTCAGTGTCCCCACACCACATGTCACTGTGTGACTCTGAGGACAGGTCCCAGACTTTCAATATGGACTGTACAGAGGAGGTAGGAGTGCTCCCTCTCCCCCCCCCCCACTGATCACAGCTCTGGTTGTTGGGGGGCAGAGTGATTGGCTAGTATGGGGGTGTGGAGGTCACGTGATGGTGGGTCAGGCAGTAGTTGGTTGGGACTTGGAAGAGATGACGATGCACCAAGCTGGGAAATTTAAGATGAGGTGAGAGGGAGCCAGGCACGCATCCTCCTGGACCTGCCCTGCTGCCGCACAGGTGAAGTCCAACTCAGCCCCAGTAGCATTTGGCTGCCATCTTTTTTATGAGTAGCGCAGGCTCAAGGGGCAGCTGCTTTGCTCCCCACAGCGACTGGAGCTGGACCCACAGCTGCTCCTTTTGACCTGTGTTAGACAGCCTTGCGCGGGACATGCATTGCAGGTTTTTTTTGCACCACATCCTAGTGTGAGCTTATTATTGCCTTTATAACACAATTTAAAAAGGTCCAGGGCACTTAGGGCAGCAAACAGTACAGCCTATCTCTGGCAGCCATGTTGTTCCTGGTAACCCCTCAGCCCTCTGGGTCTGCAGTCAGTACCACAACATGGTTGACAGAGCCAGTACCAACCAAGCAGTGAAAAATACTAACCCAGTGATTGCCAGTTGCATTGCCACAGTCTCACTGACCCCTATAGCAGCCGCAGCAGTAGTAAGTGGTCTGTGATGAGTCTCTCAGGCAGCAAGCCGAAAGGGGGAAGCTTGGCTCCTCGGCAGCACTACTATCTTGTGTGTTCTCTGCTCCATGTTCCTCTGAAGTCCAAGGTGGGAAGTACAGAGTGTAGAGGCAGTCATCACAGTCGGCGGGATTACAGGCACCGCCTGCTCCCACTGTGCCTGTGATCTGTCAGACGGGAACCCAGCACAGCCTTGCCAACCGTTGTTCTGCGAGAGAAAGTTCCCCTCTGTGGATAAGGAACCCCCTCTACTGCGCTTGCGCAGTACGAGCCGGCGGAAATAGCCGAAGCCGAATAGAATAGAAATCAGCTGTACACGGCACCTGTAAGAGGGCCCCGCTTCGGGCACGGCCCCGCTTCGCTCGGCACTTTATTCTCCCTCCTAGGTCCACTTGGATGGTGGGGCTTGAACCTGGACCCAGGGCGCAGGTGCCTTGTACAGCTGATTGAACTTTTTCAGCTTCGGCTATTTTCGGCGGCTCCTAGTCGTTCGTACTGCGCTAGCGCTGTGCCTGCGCAGTAGAGGGGGGTCCTTATCCCCCGGGGGAACTTTCTCGGCAAGACACCGGCCCTAACAGCGTGACATGAGCGCCTGTGCTAGTGTGTCTTACACCCGACCTGCTGCGTCCACTCCGCCCGCAATACCGACTGCTGTTAAGCCTGTTGTGCTGGTGCCACGAGAGGCGACAGGGCAGAGGTTTTCATTTTTGGCAGGATGCTCTGAGGGGAGGGGGGCTTGAACAACCAGAAACTATCATCTTTGTGTTCCTTGATGGTATCTCTGTGCAAATTCATCCTCACTTCTGTTCTGTTTCACCACACCAAGATTCTTTGCTACATCTTTTGCATTGGATGAGGTACACGACATTACTGGAGATACAGCGGTATGATCCTGTAATATTGAAGGTCCCATTTGTGTGTGTGTGTGTGTGTGTGTGTGTGACACTTTTACTGGCGGTGACTTATACATGCTACACGTGAGACTTGCTGGATTTGCATATATGCTGTGTTTTTTCATAAATAATGTGAGTTTAATGTATTAAGCTGGGGTGGTGAGGTTCATTCAGCTTAACACCTAAGTACTGCACTATTGGAAGCACTTTTATCTTTTTATGTCGGTTTGGAGCTGCTGGTGATCAATATGGAGCCACTATTAAAGGAGAAGTACACTGCGTGCAGAGCATGTTTGACCCCTGCAGGGTCTTTATAGGAGCCGCGGGAGATCTATGCAGTGCCATTTGCTAATGAGAATCACTCTGAGTTCTGAGCGTGTTTGACCCTTTCAGGGTTTATGAAGGAGGTGAGCTTCCATTACACCTGGTGAAGGGAGCACAATTCAGGAATTGGAATTTGTGAGGTTTGATTTTTCACAGTGAAGTTTGAAGTGCACTGTTTATAAGAAGACTCTGCATTTATATATTATTTCTATTTTCATTTTAATTTTTATGGACTGTTTGATTTACACATTATAATTGCTTATAATTGACATTTAACAGCAGTTTTAGACCATTATTTCCATAGCCCTAAGCAGCGCTATTGCACTTCTATCACTTATTGCGGGATTTACTAAAACATTTAATGTGAAAATGGCTTAATGTAACTCAACATGTAATAAAGTGCCTAAACCTCAATCAATTGCAGGGTTCATTTCCATTAATTGTGGCTTCATAATCAGAATGAAGTTTCCTGCTGATTAGTTTGTCTGGGGTTGGGTGGTTGTCTGAAAGCAAGTATTGAGGGTGGTTGGAATATTTCAGAGTTTCATCCAGTGGCGGCTGGTGCTAAAAATTTTTTGGGGGGGCGCAAACAAACTGAAAAATTCTGAAAAAAAAAACAATTGCAGCCTCCCTGTGCCCATCGAATGCCGTCACTGTGCCCATCGAATGCCGTCACTGTGCCCATCGAATGCCCCCACTGTGACCCGCCGTCTGCCCGGCACTTACCCTGTCTCAGTGGGGCAGTGGGTGACGGTGGCGAGCGGTGTCCTCTATGCGTCTCCTCCCGTCCTCTCCTCCTGATAGGCATCCAATCATAGCGCCTGTCGTTTTAGCCAATCAGGTGACGGGTAACAAACCTGAGCACCTGATTGGTGCTTAAAGCGCTTAAAAAAATCCATTAAAATACATGAGGTGCCTCAAAAGTGCCTGAAAAGCTCACAAAGCATTTCAAAAGCGGCTCAAAATGGTTCTTTTGAGTCACACGACCTTTAAAAAAAGTGCACCGCTAACGCCTCAAAAGCGACTCAGAAGCGCTCGCCATTTTATGGGCAGGTTTCAAGCGCCTCAATGTGAAAGGGGTCTAACCTTCCCTCATATCCAGTTATTTCCTCTAACTCAAGTGGTGGTGTACAGGAGCTACACTATATATTTTTTTTTAAATAGTGACAGTCTGTTCAGGGAGAAGATCCTTCGCTTGCTGTCAGACAGGCTGATGCTATTTGCAGCAGGCCTGTATTGTTTGATTTCTCTATTTGAGTGACAGATGTTTGTGTTGGTCTCGGCCAATCATTAATTTGTTTGGTAATCCCGGGACTCTCATATAAAAGGGGAGGGTCACGTGGTGCCCGGGAGTCCGAGTCAGAGTTCGAGTCCAGTCCAGCTCTGAGAAGCAGGAGAGCCAGCCTGGCTCCCGGAGAGGGAGTTGGAGGGTTTCCTCTCCGGGGAGCCAACGGAGCTTCGCCCTAGCGAGAAGGGTGGAGATCCAGTCCTCATGGAGAAACAGATGACATCTTGCCGCGTGTAGTCGTGGATGTCGTAGGCCACCCATGCGGGGAGGGGAATGGGCCACAAAGAGATAAAGGGAACTGAGAAACATTGCGGATGAAGTAGCAACAAAGCTGAAGAAAACTGGGCGATTGATCGTTTGAGTGGCACATGGACTATCGATCACGTGAGTGAAAGCCCAAGGGAAAGGTACTGCTAGAGACTAAGGGTTGTTGGTGCACAAGTCAGTGAGATGGGCAGTGATGGCCTATGACTTTGAGTTCAGCATTGCCCCAGGATTCCAATCAGTCAAGCGGGAGGAGTTATTCAGATTTGCTCTCCTTTAGCTAAACCTGGAAGTACCATGTCGGTGGGAAGTAGTGGTAAAAGGGTAGCGGTGAAGCTGCAAGCACACATGTAGAGATATGGATCTTTCTTTATCCGTTATTCAGAGTGACTCTTTATCAACTCATTCTCTAATAAATCTATGTCCATTGTCCCTGATTGAAGAAATCATTTGAGAAATGATTTTTTAATTGTCCGCAATTATGCACAGTTTCTCTTGTATGACTCATGGAAAAGTGACAATGTAACAGAAGAGCATCTCAAAGAAAATCCTTCTCCCATCCCAGTTTATGTTGATGAATAAAGCATTGAGAAAAAGCACTAAGGACTGTGACTTTTAAATCTATGGGCTGCGAGGGTTGAGCAGTAAACGTGAATTACAGATATAACAATATTCAGCAGCTCCTTCAGGGGTAAGCGCTACACATGTAACATATTCCCAAAGGTAAACTTATCCTTTAACCACTTGCCTACCAGGCATTTTCACCCACTACCTGCCCAGGCCAATTTTCAGCTTTCAGCGCTGTCGCTTTGAATGACAGTTGTGTGGTCATGCAACACTGTACCCATATGACTTTTTTTTTTTTTTTTTCATTTTTCTCACACAAATAGCTTTCTTTTGGTGGTTTTAATCACTACTGGGTTTATTTTTTGCTAAACAAAGACTGCAAATTTTGAAAAAAAAAATTTTTTTTTATTAACATTTTGTACATAAGTAATTTTTCTCCTTCACTGATGAGGCTGTGTACTGATGGGCACTGATGAGCTGCACGGATTAGCACTGATATGCGGCACTGATGGGCACCAACAGGTGACACTGATACGTGGCTTTGATGGCCACTGACGGGCAGCACTGATTGGCAGTCATGGGGCTGCACTGATGTCCCCTGTGAGAGTCGACGGTTACCGGCTCTACTCTTCATGCTGTCAGAGCGTGTGAGAAGACTGCCGATAACCAGCAAGTCTGTTTACACTGTCATCGCACACATGATTGATAACATGGTAAAGGGCCGCTATGATTGGCCCTTTACCTCTATCTGTGATCAGCTGTGTCCTTCGGACACCGCAATCACAAAGTGTGCCCAATGCTCGCCCTCCCAAAACCAGCCGACCGCAATGTAACTGTCATTTGTCTATAGTGCGGTCGGAAAGTGGTTAAATAACAATACTATTTGTAAAATGCAGCATGATGCGGGTTAATGCACTATCACTAATGGATTAGTGACCAATGGGAGTTAACCCCTTTGTGCTGCATTAGTGGCAACAGTGTCCGTGTTTATAAACCCCTTCATGCTACAGCATAGAAAGGTTAATTAACACTGACACTGGTGCCACTAATGCAGCACAAAGGGGTTAACTGCCATTGGTCACTAATTCATCAGTGATAGTGCATTAACCCCCTTCATGCTGCATTTTACAAATAGTATTGTTAATTATCTCCCCCCCCCCCCCCCAAAACAGAGTTAACCCGCCTCAGCCTGTTCACACTGAACAGACACACCATAAGATAGGAAATAATCATCTGCCACTACCAGGCAGCCCAGGCCCTGGCCCTGGCCCTTTAGTTTTTGCTCTGCTCACTTGTACAGCGGTTGCTCGTGGCGCCGCCAGCACTCCTCTCCGATCAAGCTTCCCAGGCTGGCCTCTGAATGATGTCACTCCGGCCGGGACTAGGAAGTGCCTGTCGGGTGGAGATCACTCCGCCTGACAGGGAAGTGTGTTGGTCTGAGCAGCTGCAGAAGCTAGACTTTTGTAATACAATGTAGCAGCCGGTGGCTGACTGTCAGTGACTGTGTCCAGTCTGTTTAGTTAATTGGGCCTATTTTGAGGTATGTGCCTGGAGCTGCAGTTCCAATAGCCTCTACGATAATCCGGCCCTGTCTGGTGCCTCTGAGACTTCACATCTGGACCACGAGGGCCTTTGCTGCGATGTTTCCTCGCCCCTCTGCCTTGAAAGAGCGGAACTCCAACATCGATAGTGGGATCCTGGCATCTTAGTCCCGTAACTTGGGATTGCTGTGTGATGTTTGCAAAGACTGGATCAGACCGCGAGATGGCACTTTTCTGCATGGTGAAGGAAAGTTAAGGAAAGTCTAGTCGTTGCACCTTTGTCTCAAGATATGGCGTGGTGGCTGTTGTTTCTTCAGGTGGTGGTAGGGAGGGCCTCCGGACAGTCGTGCATTAATACAAAAAGAAAACGGGAGAATGTCAGTGTACAGTTATTGGAGGAATTACAGCCAGCAGCGGTTTTACCATTAAGACTAAATACTCATAAGGGTTATAATGTGGACGGGTAAAGTGGGATCCCCACAGGGTTCAGTGTCCCTGAAACTAGGGGCCGTCAATTCTGCATGCCAGCAGGGCTCAGGTAAAAACAGTAGGCAGACTGAGAGATGTAAAATTACAATAAGGCATAAGACCCGGATGTCCAGGGCAATGATTGTGAAATATGGTACTTGTATGTTTCGGGAAACCATTATAAGCCTGTGGGTCCCCACTGGACTCAGTGGACTTAAATCTGAGTCAGACAGGAACGCCAAAGCCTTACAATTCAGATTTACTTAATTTAATTTAAAGCATTTACTTTTAAAGGTATAGGAGAAATTTATCAGCTAATGGACTGGTAACGTCACTTAAAGTAATTAAAGATAAGAATATGAAACAAAAATTATAAAAGAGAGAGTAAAAAATTAGCAAAACACACCCATAACGGTTTAATGCTGCTTCAACCAAGACTGTTTATCACACACATTTCATGATGTCAAAGAGCATTGAATCTGTATTCATATATTTTTTCTTTTTTCAAAAAAAAAATACATAACTGTCCTGAAAAATTATTCTAAAGTGCCTTAATAAAAATTTTTAAAAACCCCCTGTTCCGACGAGCTCGCGCGCAGAAGCGAACGCATACGCGAGTAGCACCCGCATATGAAAACGGTGGTCAAACCACACATGTGAGGTATCGCCACGACCAGTAGAGCGAGAGCAATAATTCTAGCTGTAGACCTCCTCTATAACACAGAACATGCAACCTGTAGATTTTTTTAAACATCACCTATGGAGATTTTTGAGGGTAAAAGTTTGACGCCATTCCACGAGCGGGCGCAATTTTGAAGCGTGACATGTTTGGTATCAATTTACTTAGCGTAACATTATATTTCACAATATAAAATAAAAATTGTGCTAACTTTACTGTAGTCTTATTTTTTTTATTCAAAAAAGTGAATTTTTTCTAAAAAAAAAGTGCGCTTTTAAGACCGCTGCGCAAATACGGTGCAAAAAAAAGTATTGCAACGACCGCCATTTTATTCTCTAAACATGTAAACACCTAAAATCCAAAACGAGGCTGGTCCTTAAGTGGTTAATAGAAAGGCCCTGCTCAAGGGGTTTATAATTTAATGCCCTGCACAAACTGTTGGTGCTATCTAAATCCTGTTGCCCAAAGTCTAACTACCAAACTTTGAACTCCTCCCCAAATCCCAAAGGAAGTTTCAGTAAGTGTAAGGGGTTGTCAGATTTGATATCAATCCTTTTCTCAGGGGTACATCCTGGTGTTCCTGCTATATCCATGCCAAGGACAAGATAAGATGAACAATAGACTCCCCAAGGTAGTGTACTGCACTGAGTACAATTTAACCTGATGCTGAATACAGTGCATCACTAGACATGTGATACCTACACCAGTACCCAGACCTCAAGTATTTTTAACTTTGTTTAGGACAAGTTGGAACACTACTTTGGCATCCATTAGACGTGACCCTTTCCTGTGCCCGCATTGCTGTCTCATTCTGTCCTGTTTCACTTGACATAGCACAACTCCTTGCTTTCTCCAGCACCCATCGGTAGCCATCATCTGAGGTTGTCCAGATTCATGGACCATCAGAACTTGATGGACTCTAGGGTGGTAATACAGTAGATTCTGATAGGATAGTACCCAATTTGACTGAGATATATGCACGATGTTCAGTCCCGGCAATCAGGGATGAGAACAGTGCAAGTCAGGTTCTGAGAACCATGGAACTGAGTCATCCACCAATCCACATGACTCATAGTAAACGTGGATACTACCCCCACCTGCTTGTCATTGCAAAGTGGAAATTGTCCCACTGAGAAAGAGGCAATCGCTTCTCTGGGGTTCTGGAGCACCTCTCATTGTACCTGGGTGCTGGACAGAGCAAGATGGATTTCCTAACCCCTTGACCGAGATGTAACCAAAGACTTCCCAATGTGTTTAGGTTCCCTACCCCCAGCTCGTAAGGCAGTCTCCATTAAGCTTCTCTTTAACCTAAGTATGGGAAATAGTCTGAATACTCGAATTGAAAACAACCTTCCAACATGTATACTTGATTCTTTATAAAGGCTGCACACCTTTTTAACCCATTTATCAATCTGACAATCAGACAATGTCATCCTTCACCCATACAACATAAACTGCCTACACTATTCAGACAGGACTCACATGAATGACAGGAGCATAGTGCAGCACTGGAGCGCGGGTCTTACAAGCATGCAGGACACAGACTACTAGTTGGGGTACACAAGGAGTCTAGAACAGGAAGAACACCTATGGGTACCCACTGAGGAGATTACAGCATGCCCACACGTATAATGAATTTGAGGGCCCTTGGAATGGCCAAGGCACAGAGTCCAAAGCTGGCTACACACCATACAATTCCTATATAATTTTCCTGTAAAACTCTTCTCCATATTAACCAAAACCATACAATATGAGGCCAGACCTAAACACCTTCAAATTGTATGCAACAGGCAGGCCCTCGTACTACCAATTTGAAGGCCAATCCAAAAGAAATTGATCGATTAAAAACTGCATAATGTGTATTCAGCTCAAGGAACTGCTGATACTGGGCACAAATGGCAAATAGACAAAGAAAAATACCTTGCAGCACTGCGGCGCCAGGATCACTAAACAGAAGTGGGTACAATTCAAGCCGACAGGTGTGCATTGAAACACAGATATTAGTGACAGATACACAAAAGACACATTAGACAACTAGTAACAAATAACCACGTAAAAACTGACAAACAGGAATCCCTAGGAGCAGATAGTTGCATGGTGACGCTGGGCAGGAAAGGGGCTTGAAATACACTTGGGGACACACAGACTGCTGGGGACATTAAGATGCATTAGTCTGAGGCAATGAGCCAAGTTTGAAAAGACAGGACTGGCTTGGAGAGTAACTAATTACATTAACCACTCCCAGACCGGGTCACAACAATATACGTCGGCACTTTGAAGAGGAATATCATTGTTATAGCAGCAGATAGCTGCCGTAACCCCGGTATCCTCGTCTTCAGTGAGCGGTCCGGTTTCAGATAAAAGTGGTCTCTGCAGTGGATTCGCCGCAAGATCACTTTTATCAGGGGCGGCAGAGGCCCCCCTCCCGCCGCGCTCCGGTTGTCTCCGCCACTTACCGGAGCCATCGGTATCGGCAGAGACGATCAGGTCCTCTTTCATACTTTGCTGGCTGCCGACTGAGGGGAAGATGGCCCCCGCTCGGCTCCATAGCATTGAAGGGCGGAAGCAACGTCAAACGTCACTTCCACTCTTAAAGGAGAATTTTTTTATTTATTTTTTTCCAAAATAATTTTTTTTTATTGCATTTTAGTGTAAATATGAGATCTGAGGTCTTTTTGACCCCAGATCTCATATCTAAGAGGTCCTGTCATGCTTTTTTTCTATTACAAGGGATGTTTACATTCCTTGTAATAGGAATAAAAGTGACCCCTCGGATGTGGGTTAGGTCTTGCAGCCGTAGCTGAACCCGGGAAGATCGGAGTCCCTCCTGCTGGGATGTGCGCTACGATCGGCTCACGGTATGCGCGCTAGCCCCCGGCCGCCCCCCCCAAAGTGTCGAGCTTAGCCATCCGTACCGGAGGTCTCCCCATCCAGTCTCCTGAACGCGGAAGTCGGCAGTGCCTGTGGAGGCGGTGGGAGCGGTGCGCCGTGACTGAGCTTGCGGCGGCCTGTCATCGCCGCCGCTTGGAGTTCGGTGGGGGTGTCGTGCCTCCCTGTGCATGCCGGGTCTCGTGGGAAGGGAGCAAGGAGGATGACAGACATCAGCCAGGACTGAGAGGGCCAGGCAGAGGCTGCCAGAAGAAATAGAGAAAAAAAAAAAGCTGAAAACGGAGAAACAGGTGAAGTGTGGATCTGGGAAGTGCAGGTGAAAGCCCCAGGAGCCTCATAGGAGACGTGTAAGCAACGGGCAGTAGGGTAAGGTCTTGGTTCACTTCTATCTAACAAGGAGGGTAAGTGATCTCGTGCAACACTAAGACTACTTGGTATTTCTCCCCCATGGGACTCTTGGTGTAAATGTATATATGCTAACTCTTCCTTAAAAGTAATAGAGATGAATTGTCTAAAGCTGGGACTGTCGGGGTATGAACTGTAACAGTGGGCTAAGTGGGAAGACTGAGTGGGAGAAAAGGCGCCCCTGGAGGGGTGGTAATACACAGGAGGAGGAAGTGAAGGAGTGGTAAGACCCCCCTGACAGTGTGATACAGGGAAGGAGCAGAGGCCCACCTCCATAGAGTAAATACCCAAATAGTCTTACTGCGGTAATTAAACGGCTATTAAACCATCATACTCCTTGGAAATAAGGCCCTTTTACTCTCTTAAAAGAAACGATCATAAGGGTTTATTGTTGAGCGGGTAGGGGGGCTGAAGGAGAGAGCTGCACCACATATCGTTTGCATTTTTATTTTAGCGCGCGCCCTTTAACAAAAAAAAGAGGAAGAAATGAGAGGCAAATCTACAAGAGGAGCCACTGCAAACCCGCCAAGAACAAGTGCAAGTCCCGGGGCCATCAGGAAATATATAGTGAACGAGCCCAGCAAAACAAGCTTGGACCAATCAATAGTAGTTAAAAATAAAACTCCCGAACGCTCGGTAAAAGTTGGGACAAGAAGCCAAGTAGCTGAAATGGTTATAAGACCCTCGGGTAGGGAGACTAAGGTTGAAGTGCAAATGGCAACCCAACAGGATCTCCCCACAAAAGGGGAAATGGCAGAAATGGTTGCGAAACTTGAGGCCTCAATTAAAGAAGAGATTAGTACTGTACATGAGAATGAGTCATATTCTAAAAAGGGTGGAAGAAGCTGAAAATACCATGGATAAGCAAGAAGCAGAAATCAAAAAAATGAAACAGCAGATGGAAGCATTACAGATCAAACAGAGAAATATCAGGTATAGAATGGAGGACCAAGAGAACCGAAGTAGAAGAAAGAACCTCCGGATAAGAGGCCTTCCAGAAGCACAAGGCGAAATGGAGAATCTACAGGATAAAATGGAGGCTATCTTCAAAGATCTGAGGGCCCCTAATGAAGCCTGCGGTAAATTAAAATTAGACAGGGTGCACAGGATTAGAAAACCTGCGGAAATCAGGGGAGAAATCCCACTGGATGTTATTGTGCGATTTCACAATTGCCTAGATAAGGAGATTAGTATGAATCTAAGGAAAAAAACGCCAGCAAAGTTTGGGGAAACAACATTACAAATCTTTCAAGACTTATCGCGGGAAACCTTGATCAGGAGAAGAACTCTGAAACCCCTACTTGCAACCTTAAAAACGCATGAGATACAATACTCCTGGGGCTTTCCTGCCTGCTTAATCGGACGTAAGGAGGGCCGATCGGCCACGTTGAGATTCCCGGAGGACACTCAAAAATGTTGTCAGCGCCTAGGAATTCCAATAATAGAGATTCCTGTTGTGGTGGAGGGGGGGCGAGTGGGGGAGGAGTAGGTGGGGGGGGGGAGGGAAGGGGTGGGAAAAGGAAGGAATGCCATTACCAAATGGAACATGAGTCTGTACCACAAAGAAAAGTATATTACCAAGAACGTGAGAGGATGTCTAGTATAAAAGTTATATCCTATAATGTCCGGGACTTGAACTCCCATGTAAAACGTTCAAATATCCTATGTGAATTGAAGTCATTGGATGCCGATGTTGTGATGCTACAAGAAACAAATCTAAGCATTTGTAAGTTTCAAAAAAATTATTCTAGCAACTTTTGTACTATGGGGACTCACCAATAAAAGGGGCCAGAGGAGTTGCCATAGGGTTTGCCAGAGAGACTAGGTTTGATTTGGAGGAGGGATTAGCCGACCCGGATGGTCGGTTTCTCTTCCTAAATGGTAAAATCAATGGCCAGAAGTTCTCCTTGGCAAACATCTATGGGCCAAATAGAAACACTCACAGAAAAGTTCTGGGAATTCTGGCAAAATTCGAAGAATTTAAGACAGGAAAAGCGATAGTTGCGGGAGATTTTAATTTATGTTTGGACCTCGGGAGAGATAGTATGTCCCATGCTCGGGGGATGGGGGGAGTCTGGGTAGGTAAACTTAAAAAAAAGCTGCAATTGCTCCAGCTGGTCGATGTCTGGAGGATTCAGCATGGCAACTTAAGAGACTATACCTTCTATTCCCCCGTGCATGGGACCTATTTGAGGCTAGACTTTTTCCTGGTGGAACATAGGCTGCTGGAGGAGGTTGGCGAGACAACCATTGGTAACATGACGTTCACTGACCACGCCCCAGTGAGCCTACTAATGAAAATAGGGGGTCCTCGCACTCAGGGCGTCGGGTGGAGATTGAATGAAGACCTATTACAAGATCTAGAAACCTCAAATAGAATTAAGGAAGAGCTGGAGTTGTATTTTAAAATAAATACGCCCGGGGAGGTAAATGAGGCCACAGTTTGGGAAGCCCACAAAGTGTACATTAGGGGCATATTTATGATGATAGGCGGGGAAAAAAAAAAAAGAAAGGGAAGTACTGGTAAAAGAGATCCAAGATTTAGAGCAACAACATAAAATAACGGGAGGGAAGGAGATATGGATTAACTTACAAAAAATGAGAGAAGTTGAGGGCCAGTACAGAACAGGAAATGCGAAAAATTTACAACCTGGTCAAAAAAGATAGATACATTAATGAAAACAATCCAGGTAAACTCCTAGCTAGGGCTTTTAAAAAAAAGAAAGTGAGTAACTTTATAGAAAAAATTAAGTCCAAATCGGGTGAAATCAAACATAATACTTGCGATATTGCAAAAGCTTTTAGAGATTTTTATAGTGAGTTATACGCAATTAATGCTGATATCCCACAAGAAGTAAGCAGACGCAAGCGAAAAGATAGTAAAAACTTTTTGGAAGAGGCGAAATTGACAAAAATTACTGCAGAGGACAAAGTCATGTTAGATGGATTGTAGGTGGGGGTATGGCGCTCCCTATTGAGATGTGGAATGTTATATTAGTATGCGTATACGGTGACTATATCAAATGAGTTGATTAATTAAAAAATATGAAGACTGTGAGACTCTAAAAGTGAATACATATAATAACGGTATTGCATGTCATCCACCCTGCAAACCCAGTTTCTATCTTGCAAAAGTGGATGTAATGAAATGTCAACCCAAGTCCCGTTCAGCATCCACCATGGTGTGGATGCGGAACCAGGATATTGGATGTGTATTGCTATCTTTTTATCTTATTTTTATTTTTATTTTTTTATTTTTATATATATTTTTTTATCATTTTGTATTATGTATTCTTTGTTTTTTAAAGTTTGGAGATCGGAGGATGATATTCATACAGATAGCAATACACATCCAATATCCTGGTTCCGCATCCACACCATGGTGGATGCTGAACGGGACTTGGGTTGACATTTCATTACATCCACTTTTGCAAGATAGAAACTGGGTTTGCAGGGTGGATGACATGCAATACCGTTACCCACCACTGTGAACTGTGCTTATACGATATACTTACCTGGCTTATAACTTAAGATGATTTTTATTTTGTTTAAGTTTAACTTACATTATACAAGATGCCTGATGCACACTGCTTCTTGTTAATTATGTCTGCCAATTTATGTAAAGGGTCAGCGGAGATGCATGGGTCACCCCACCTACAATCCATTAAATGTTAGTCCTTTTGGGGACTTAACCTGGGGAGGCAGCATACCTCACTATTTTCCTTACTATCTTCTCTCCCCCCTCTCTCCCCCCCCCCCTCTTTCTGTTATATGTCCTAAGCGCAGAGATTTTGAGATTTTAAAGTCATGTTAGAAACCCCTATAACCGAGCAGGAACTTGAGAAAGCCCTACAAGATACCCCAAATGGGAAAAGCCCAGGCCCCGATGGACTGACTGTCCTTTATTATAAAAAATATCAGGAAATACTGATTCCTATAATGTGCTCCTCTATGAATGGGATAGGTGAAAAGTGGGAGATGAGGAAGGAAGCACTAGAAGCAAGTATTGCCATTATTAGGAAAGAAGGAAAGGATAGTACTTTTTGTTCCAGCTATAGACCCATCTCCCTCCTGAATGTTGACACGAAACTGTTCGCAAAGATTTTGGCGGACCGACTGAAGAGGATCATCGAGGTCATCCACTCTGACCAAGTGGGTTTCGTACTGGGTAGGGAAGGAAGAGATAATGGGATTAAAACATTAATGGTGGCCCAGATAATGAAGAACAGGGGGGCCCCAGGTCTACTCCTGTCGATGGACGCTGAGAAAGCCTTCGACAGGGTAGACTGGGGCTTCATGTGGGATACGCTCGAGGAGATCGGGATAGGCAATAACATACTTAGAAGGATAAAAAGTCTATACGCTTCCCCGTCTGCAAGAGTCGAGGTCAACGGTACACTTTCCGAACCTTTTAAGATGTATAACGGCACTAGACAGGGGTGCCCTCTCTCCCCGCTGCTGTTTGTGCTGACGCTTGAACCCCTTCTGGCTAGGATCAGATTCAGCCCGGATATCAGTGGGGTAAAAATCGGGGAAGAGTAGTATAAAATCGCCGCTTTTGCGGATGACAACCTTATTGTATGTCACCCGCCCGAGGATTTCCCTCCCGAACTTATTAAAGAGACCATCAGAAGCTACGGCAGACTGTCAAATTTCCGGGTCAACTCAACTAAGTCAGAAATACTGGAAATAGTGGAGGACAAAGAAAGGGAGAAGGCTTATCAAAAGAGTCTGCCATTTATGTGGGGGGTAAAAGAGCTTAATTATCTAGGGGTCAAAATCTCCCCAGTGAAGGAAACTTTGTTCCAAACTAATTATATGGCACTCCTTAATGAGATTAAGACAGATCTGAATAAATTCCCACGCAACCAACTCTCATGGGGAGGCAGGATCAATCTACTCAAAATGTCAGTTCTCCCAAAAATTATCTATAAAATACAGATGCTTCCAATCCCAATTTCACAGAATTTTTTGAACAAATTACATACTTTGTTTCTAATGTTTATATGGAGGGGTAAAAAACCACGAATTAAGTATGCACAATTAGTTACCGATAAGAGGAGGGGGGGGCACCTGATGTAAAAAAATATTATGTTGCCATAGTTATCTCACGTATTTTAGATTGGGTAAAAAACAATAAAGAAAAACAATGGGTGAAAATAGAGAGTAAAATGAGTGGGGTGGATTTGAGTAAAAATGTGTGGATACCACCTCAGTTCAGAAAATTAAGCACTAACACATTGGATATCACTAAACACGCGTTAAATGTATGGGATAAAATACACGATAAGGAGAAATGGGGGTATAACTCCCAGTTAATCCCGCTTAAGGATACAGATTACTTTCTTCCGGGGAGGGAAGACTTGTTTGGGAGATGGATACTGAAGGAAGAAGCCCAATTAAAGGACATTATGAATGAGCATCAACTGTGTTCCTACCAGGAGTTAAAAGCAAAAGATAACTGGTTTATTATTGATAAGTGGAGATATAGGCAGTTGAAACACTTTTTTGAATCGCTCCCGCAACCAATGAGGTCTGTGAAGGATCTTCGCCCCCTTGAAAAAGTGTTTTCAGGGAAAAAAGGGAAGGGGGGAGTGTCTGGGATTTACAGAAGTCTGATTAAAATGGGAGAGGCCGAGCATCTGACGTTTCTGAGGAAATGAGAGGAGGAATTAGGATCAGTGATGGGGTGGTGGGGAAGGTCCTGGGTAGGGTGAATGCCACTTCAGTAAACTACAGGGTTTTTGAGCTGAACTACAGAGTCTTGGCACGAATGTACATCACCCCAGACAGAGCTCACAGAATCCAGAAAGAAACACAGCAAACTTGTTGGAGGGGTTGCGGGGAGAATGGGACCATGGCACACATATGGTGGCAATGTCCGGTAATGAAATTATATTGGGGGAGATAAGGAGAAAATTATATTTTGAGATCACCAGTAAGAGGATTGCAGATGACCCTTGGGAGTGCTTACATCATGGGAGTAATATGCCCACAAAGAAGTATCTGAAATCGCTGCTGCCGCACCTTCTTAATGCGGCTAAGAGTCTTATTCCTAGACACTGGCTGGATAGTAAGAAACCCTCAATGCGGGAGTGGTTCAATAAAATTGAGGAAATTCACTGCCTAGAATACTTGAGATATAGTGAAGGAACAGATATGGAAGAGTTTGAAGAGGTGTGGAAAGATTGGGTAAAATATAGGTCTTCCCCGCGAGCGGCTGGGGCGTGGGAGGCAGAACCGGACAGTCCATCAAATAGAAATCCTAATATCAGTTTGAGTTAGATGGTACTTACTTATTAAAGGTAGGAGATTGTAAGTGATATGGTACAAATCATGACCATTTTGGGAAGAGCTAAGGTGGTAGGTCTGGGGGGGGGGGGTACAAGGGGTAAGTTCCTAGTATGGGGGGGGGTAGGACTTTGGGGTATAAAATGTCTATTTTTTGGAAGATATTTGTATTCATGACTGGAATTATTATCACTTAATAACCGGAGGGAAAAAAAAAAAGGAATAAAAGTGACCTAATTTATTTTTTTTTTTTTTTAAAGGACAGTGTAAAAATAAAGAATAAAAAGCAAAATAAATGAGAAAAAAAAATGTAAGTGCCCCGTCCCGCCGAGCTTGCGTGCAGAAGCGCCCGCATACGTGAGTAGCGCCGCATTTAAAAAATGTGTTCAAACCACACATGTGAGGTATCGCCACGATCGAGCGAGAGCAATAGACCTTCTCTAACTCGAAACTGGTAACCTGTAGAAATTTTTAAATGTCGCCTACGCAGATTTTTAAGGGTAAAAGTTTACCGCTATTCCACGAGTGGGCGCAATTTTGAAGCGTGACATGATGGGTATCGATTTACTTGGCATAACATTATCTTTCACAATATAAAAAAATTGGGTTAACATTACTGTTGTCTTTTTTTTTTTAATTAAAAGAAGGAAAGTATATTTTTTCCAAAAAAAGTGCGCTTGTAAGACTGCTGCGCAAATACGGTGTGACAGAGTATTGCAACGACCGCCATTTTATTCTCTATAGTGTTTAGAACCCCCAAACATTATATATTGTTTTTCATTGTTTTTCTAGCAAAAAAAAAAAATATTTTAACTTGTAAACAACAAATCTCAGAAAGAGGCTCGGTCCTTAAAGTGGTTGTAAACCCTTACAGACCACTTTCACCTACAGATAAGCCTAGATTAAGGCTTACCTGTAGGTGCTTGAAATATTTCCTAAACCTACATGGTTTAGGAGATATTTACTATTTCCCAGAACGACGCTGTCTTCTGCGCATGCGCCAATGTATTCGGCACATGCGCACTCTTGAAAGGGAACGCTATGCCGTTTCAAGCTGGGGTCATGCCGTGACTGAGACGTCACAGAGTCACTGGGCCAGTCACAGAGCCAGAGTTTGCGGCCCCGGAAGGAAGAAGGGTGAAGAATGGACGCTCGCTGCCAGTGAGGAAATCGGGGACATCGCAGGCTCCTGTTTCAGGTAAGTGACACATAATGGGCTACTATGTGATGCATAGTAGCCCATTATGCTTTACCTTTGCAGGGAAACAAAGAGGAAGTAAAACCCATCAGGGTTTACTTCCTCTTTAAGTGGTTAACAGCAGGCGGGCTAAGCAGTCTTAAACACAAGTCTTGTGGGATAACAAGTAATAGCAGACCCTTAACAGTTAAAGCCATGGAACTACAAGTATCAGCATGGCTACTGAGCTTTGGGAATAGGAAACCGATGTGGAACAGATCTATGACAGATCCAATTCAAACTCTGGACAATACAAAAATACTCTTACCACTAAATTATATAACATTGACAGGGATTTATAACACTTAGTCTAATCTATGTGTTATGCCCCGTACACGCGGTCGGACATTGATCGGACATTCCGACAACAAAATCCTCTGATTTTTTCCGACGGATGTTGGCTCAAACTTGTCTTGCATACACATGGTCACACAAAGTTGTCGGAAAATCCAATCATTCTGAACGCAGTGACGTAAAACACGTCCGTCGGGACTATAAACAGGGCAGTAGCCAATAGCTTTCATCTCTTAATTTACTCTGAGCATGCGTGGCACTTTGTGCGTCGGATTTGTGTACACACGATTGGAAATTCCGACAACGGATTTTGTTGTCGGAAAATTTTATAGCCTGCTCTGAAACTTTGTGTGTCGGAAAATCCGATGTAAAATGTGTGATGGAGCCTACACACGGTCGGAATTTCCGACAACAAGGTCCTATCACACATTTTCCGTCGGAAAATCTGACCGTGTGTACGGGGCATTAGAGTGACAATTATCCCCCACAGTCTTATACCCCTTTCACACGGAGGAGCTTTTCAGGCGTTTTAGCTCCTAAAATAGCGCCTGTAAAGCGCATGAAAAGCGCCTCTCATGCCTCAACAGTGTGAAAGCCAGAGTGCTTTCACACTGGGGCGGTGCGCTTGCGGGACAGGAAAGTCATGCAAGCAGCATCTTTGGGGCAGTGTGGGAGCGCTGTATACAGCACTCCTACACCACCCCTGCTCATTGAAGTGAATGGGCATCGCTTTGGAAGTGACTGAAAAGCGCTTCAGAAGCGTAGCAACACGGTGCTGTTAACCCTTTCTGCGGCCACTAGCGGGGGTTAAAAGCGTCCCGCTAGCGGCCGAAAAGCGCCGCTAAGACGGTAAAACTCCACTAAAACTAGTGGCACTTTACCGCTAGGGATGAGCCGAACACCCCCCGGTTCAGTTCGCATCCAGAACACGCGAACGGACCAAGAGTTTGCGCGAACTTTCTAACACCGATAATGTCTATGGGATTCGAACGTGAGAAATCATAAGTGCGAATTTCAAAGGCTAATATGCAAGTTATTGTCCTTAAAAGGGTTTGGGGACCTGGGTCCTGCCCCAGGGGACATGTATCAATGTAAAAAAAAGTTTTTAAAACAGCCATTTTTTCGGGAGCAGTGATTTTAATGATGCTTAAAGTGAAAAATAAAAGTGAAATATTCCTTTAAATATCGTACCTGGGGGGTGTCTATAGTATGCCTGTAAAGTGGTGCGTGTTTCCCGTGTTTAGAACAGTCCCTGCACAAAATGACATTTCTAAAGGAATAAAAGTAATTTAAAACTGCTTGCAGCTGTAATGTAATGCCGGGTCCCGGCAATATGGTTGAAAATTATTGAGAAAAACAGCATGGGTAACCCCCCAGCCCATTACCAGGCCCTTTGGGTCATGTATGGGTATTAAGGGGAACCCCGCACCCAAATTGAAAAAAGAAAAGGCATGGAGCCCCCAGGCCCTATATACTCCGAACACCAGTATACAGGCGATCCCAAGATAGACAGGGACTGTAGGTTTGTTCTTAAGTTGAATCTGTTTGTAATTTGGAACAGGTAAATTTTGTAAGTATAGCTCCAGCCAAAAAATCTATTTTTCAGCTTTTTGGTAAACATAGGGAAGGGTTATCACCCCTGTAACATTTGTTTTGCTGTCTGTGCCCCTATTCAGAAGATTTCACCTTACTTTCTGTCCCAATTACAATTGGATTTTGAAAATTTGGGGTTTTTAGGGAAACAAGGATTGGTGATAAAGCATCAGTGGAGGAGACACCTTTTCCCCATATTAACTCCTACAGAAGAGAATTTCCCTTCCTAGGGGTAGATTTCCTCTCACTTCTTGTTGTCTCCCTCTGTAAGTAGGAGTCGTTTGTAAGTCGGATGCTTGAAAGTAGGGGCCTTTCCTATATACTCTGCAGAAATTTGGGCCTTAGGTGTTGGTGGTACCAGAACACTGTAAGCCCTCACAGTTACTCTTGGTGGGTGCTGGAACGGGCCCTGCTGTGAAATATTAGATCAAAAATTGTAATTACACACCCCTGTTGAATAGGGATGAGCTTCGAGTTCGAGTCGAACTCATGTTCGACTCGAACATTGGCTGTTCGCAAGTTCGCCGAACAGCGAACAATTTGGGGTGTTCGCGGCAAATTTGAATGCCGCGGAACACCCTTTAAAAGTCTATGGGAGAAATCAAAAGTGCTAATTTTAAAGGCTTATATGCAAGTTATTGTCATAAGTGTTTGGGGACCCGGGTCCTGCCCCAGGGGACATGGATCAATGCAAAAAAAAAGTTTTAAAAAAGGCCGTTTTTTCAGGAGCAGTGATTTTAATAATGCTTAAAGTCAAACAATAAAAGTGTAATATTCCTTTAAATTTCGTAGCTGGGGGGTGTCTATAGTATGCCTGTAAAGGGGCGCATGTTTCCCGTGTTTAGAACAGTCTGACAGCAAAATGACTTTTGGAAGGAAAAAACCCATTTAAAACTACCCGCGGCTATTGCATTGCCGACAATACACATAGAAGTTCATTGATAAAAACGGCATGGAAATCCCCGAAACAAAATTTAAAAAAAAACATGACGTGGGAGTCCCCCTAAATTCCATACCAGGCCCTTCAGGTCTGGTATGGATATTAAGGAGAACCCAGGCCAAAATTTAAAAAAAAAATGACGTGGGGTTCCCCCTAAATCCCATACCAGACCCTTCAGGTCTGGTATGGATTTTAAGGGGAACCCCGCGCCAAAAAAAAAAAACAGCGTGGGGTCCCCCCAAAAATCCATACCAGACCCTTATCCGAGCATGCAACCTGGCAGGCCGCAGGAAAAGAGGGGGGGACGAGAGTGCGCCCCCCCTCCTGAACCGTACCAGGCCACATGCCCTCAACATTGGGAGGGTGCTTTGGGGTAGCCCCCCAAAACACCTTGTCCCCATGTTGATGAGGACAAGGGCCTTATCCCCACAACCCTGGCCGGTGGTTGTGGGGGTCTGCGGGCGAGGGGCTTATCGGAATCTGGAAGCCCCCTTTAACAAGGGGACCCCCAGATCCCGCCCCCCCCTGTGTGAAATGGTAAGGGGGTACTTACCCCTGCCATTTCACTAAAAAACTGTCAAAAATGTTAAAAATGACAAGAGACAGTTTTTGGCAATTCCTTTATTTTCTTATTCTTCATCTTCTTCTTCTGGTTCTTCTGGCTCTTCTGGTTCTTCCTCTGGCGTTCTCGTCCAGCATCTCCTCAGCGGCGTCTTCTATCTTCTTCTCCTCGGGCCGCTCCGCACCCATGGCATGAGGGGAGGCTCCCGCTCTTCTCTTCATCTTCTTCATCCTCTTCTCTTCTTCCTTCTTCTCTTCTTCATTTTCTTCTCCAGGCTGCTCCGCATCCATGCTGACATGGAGGGAGGCCCCCGCTGTGTGACGGAGTCTCCTCGTCTGACGGTTCTTAAATAACCGGGGGCGGAGCCACCCGGTGACCCCGCCCCCCTCTGATGCACGGGACATGACGGGACTTCCCTGTGGCATTCCCCGCGACGTCACAGGGAAGTCCCGTCAAGTCACCGTGCGTCAGAGGGGGCGGGGTCATCGGGTGGCCCCGCCCCCGTTATTTAAGAACCGTCAGACAAGGAGACTCCGTCACACAGCGGGAGCCTCCCTCCATGCCAGCATGGGTGCGGAGCGGCCCAGAGAAGAAAATGAAGAAGAGAAGAGGATGAAGAAGATGAAGAGAAGAGCAGGAGCCTCCCCTCATGCCATGGGTGTGGAGCGGCCCGAGGAGAAGAAGATAGAAGACGCCGCGGAGGAGATGCTGGACGAGAACGCCGGAGGAAGAACCAGAAGAGCCAGAAGAAGAAGAAGATGAAGGAAGATGGAAGAAAGAAGAAGCATTTAAATAAAGGAATTGTCAAAAACTGTCTCTTGTCATTTTTAACATTTTTGACAGTTTTTTAGTGAAATGGTAGGGGTAAGTACCCCCTTACCATTTCACACAGGGGGGGGGCCGGGATCTGGGGGTCCACTTGTTAAAGGGGGCTTCCAGATTCCGATAAGCCCACCGCCCGCAGACCCCCACAACCACCGGCCAGGGTTGTGGGGATGAGGCCCTTGTCCTCATCAACATGGGGACAAGGTGTTTTGGGGGGCTACCCCAAAGCACCCTCCCAATGTTGAGGGCATGTGGCCTGGTACGGTTCAGGAGGGGGGCTGCACTCTCGTCCCCCCCCTCTTTTCCTGCGGCCTGCCAGGTTGCGTGCTCGGATAAGGGTCTGGTATGGATTTTTGGGGGGACCCCACGCCGTTTTTTTTTTTTTGGCGCAGGGTTCGACTCCCACGTCTTTTTTATTTTTTTTTATTTTGGTTCGGTGTTTCCCTGTGGGGAATTCCCATGCCGTTTTTATCAATGAACTTCTATGTGTATTGTCGGCAATGCAATAGCCACGGGTAGTTTTAAATGGGTTTTTTCCTTCCAAATGTCATTTTGCTGTCAGACTGTTCTAAACACGGGAAACATGCGCCCCTTTACAGGCATACTATAGACACCCCCCAGGTACGAAATTTAAAGGGATATTACACTTTTATTGTTTGACTTTAAGCATTATTAAAATCACTGCTCCTGAAAAAACAGCCGTTTTTAAAACTTTTTTTTGCATTGATCCATGTCCCCTGGGGCAGGACCCGGGTCCCCAAACACTTTTTATGACAATAACTTGCATATAAGCCTTTAAAATTAGCACTTTTGATTATTCATGTTCATGTCCCATAGACTTTAACGGTGTTCGCTTGTTCGAGCAAACTTTTTTCCTGTTCGCATGTTCTGGTGCGAACCGAACAGGGGGGTGTTCGACTCATCCCTACTGTTGAACAGGGGCAGAAAAATTGGGCCTTAGGCACTGGTGGTGGTGCCACAACACTGCAACCCCTCACAGATACTCTAGTTGAGCGCAGGAACAAGCCCTGCTGCAAAATATTACAGCAAAAGTTGTAATTACATGCCCCTGTTGAACAGGGGCAGAAAAAATTGGGCCTTAGCCACTAGTGGTGCCCAGAACCAAAAATGTTCTTACAAGCGAACAACCTGAACATTGAGGAGGATCAGGATAGTCTCTCAGCATAACAGGACAATCACTCAGCATCAGCATAGGCAGTCTTCAAGGGATCCCACATTCATAAAAAAATTAGTCGGTTACATCAGCATCAGGTGCTTGGTAGCTGGTGATCCAAGACTGATTCATTTTTATGAATGTTAGCCGATCAACCAAGTCAGTGGACAGGCGTACTCTGTGATCGGTTACAAAGCCTCCAGCAGCACTTAATGTGCGTTCTGAAAGAACGCTGGATGCAGGACAGGCCAGTAGCTCAATTGCATACTGTGCAAGCTCTGGCCAGTGATCCATCCTCAAGACCTAGTAACCCAGAGGATTTTTGGCTGGAAAGGTCTCCAAGTCTGATCTTGCCCCTAAGTATTCCTGCACCATGTAAAACAGACGCTGGCGACGGTTGCCGGAATGGATAAGACCTTGGGGCTACAGACTAAAAAATTGTCTGAACGCATCTGTCAGATGGCCACCTTCTCCACCGCTCCTTCTGTGACTGATCGAAGCCTCAGCAACACGTTGTCCAGGACCTTGAATTTGTAACCTCCCAGGCTCTGGAAAGGCGTTGCACAAACCTTTCTGCAAGGCCTCCCGAAGATATTTCATCCTCTGCTCCCTCAGCGACGGCTGGATAAGTTCCGCAACCTTACCCTTGTAATGTGGATCAAGGAGGGTTGCCAGCCAGTACTGATCCCTCATCCTCGATACCACGAATTTGAGGGTCCTTTCGCAGGCGTTGTAGGATCAGGGAGGCCATGCAGTGGAGGTTTGCTGAGGAATTTGGTCCGAAGTCCTCTGGGTCACTAAAGACGCAGATCCACAGCCACCTCCTCCCAGCCACGTACAAGTTCATGGGTTTCTGGGGACTGTAAACTATCCCTTGAAGACTACTGTTGATGCTGAGTGCTAGGCTCCACCTCTATGCTGACAGTCTTCCTCCTCTTCCTGTGTAATCGGCGGGCCTGCAGGAACACTATCTAGATAAAGGGTGCCTTGAGAGGTAAGGAAATCCTCCTCTTTCTCCCTCTGTTCTGCCTCAAGTGCCCTATCCATTATTCTACACAGCGTGTGCTCCAACAAGTAGACAAGAGGGACAGTATCACTGATGCACTGTCACTGCTCACCATCCTCGTGGCCTCCTCAAATGGTGAAAGGACAGTGCATGCAACCTTGATCAAGACCCACTGGTGTGGCGAAAAAAAGCCATCTCCCTTGACCCTGTCCTGATGCTATAGTCGTACAGGTACTCATTGATGGCCCTCTGCTGCATGTGCAGCCGCTGCAGCATGGCCAAAGTTGACAGGTAACATGGGTGAAGTGTCCCTGTCGGAGGGCAGAGAGGAGGTTGGTGCCATTGTCGCAAACCACCATTCCTGCCTGAAGCTGGCATGGCGTCAGCCACCTCTGAGCCTGCCCCTTCAGAGCTGACAGAATCTCTGCCCCAGTGTGGCTCCTGTCCCCTAAGCACACCAGCTCAAGCACCGCATGGCATCTTTTTCCCTGAGTGCTTGCGTAGCCCCTTGAATGCCTACGGAGCACCGATGGTTCTGAGGACAAATCTATAGAGGAAAAGGCCATGGAGGAAGAAGAGATGAGGGTGGAGGAGAGAGGTGTGTCAGAATCACCACTAGTAGCATTTTGGAGGCGTGGTGGCAGAACAAGCTCCAACAATACTGCACCCTGTCCTGCATCATTCCCAGCTGCCAGCAGGGTCACCCAGTGCACCGTGAAAGATGGGTAACGTCCATGTCCATGCCTGCTGAACCATGAGTCAGCGGTAATATGCACCTTACCGCTGACCGCCCTGTCCAGCGAGGCCAAGACATTGCCTTTCACATACCAGTAGAGGGCCGGAATCGCCTTCCGTGAAAAAAAGTGGCATTTGGGAACCTGCCACTGAGGTACCGCACATTACACAAATTCATGAAAGGGGGCAGAGTCTACCAGCTGAAAAGGCAGAAGTTGGAGTGCTAGCAATTTAGCCAAGCTAGCATTCAGCCGCTGGGCATGTGGATGGCTGGGACCGAATTTATTTTGCAGGTTTAGCAACTGGGGTAGGGAAATTTGCCTGCTACAATCGGACGTTGGTGTAGTGATAGCAGATTGCCCGCAAGTACTTGGCACACCTAATTCTACACCTTCATTCCTCTCAGTGCAGGTTTCTGAGAGAACTGAAGGTATAGTGGGGTTGGATATTCCAGCTGATGAGGAGCAAGGAGAGGTCTGCCTTGTTCTTTGGTGTGCGTATTTTAAGTACGCTTGCCAACGGACTGCATGGGAGTTCGACATATGTCCGGTCAAGCATGTGGTGCTCAAGCGGCTGCTGTTTTGGCCACGATTGATACGCTTCAGACATATGTTGCAAACAGCAATGGTGTGATCTGCTGCACACGTCTCAAAAAAGGCCTATAACAAAGAACTTTTGGAAAAAACGCGCCGAGTGAGCAGCGCCCTGCACATGCGGAGCTCTGCGGTGTGATGCAGTCGGTTGGCTGCCCTTAAGCTGGCCCCTGAAGGGCATCCTGCCTCGTTGGAGATGTGCCTCCTCCTCTCTCCTATCAGGCACCCACATAGTCAGTGATCTCATCATCCCCTCCCTCCTCGTCACTGGAGCAAACCTGGCAGTATGCTGCAGCTGGGGGTACGTGACAGTTTGTTGTCCTTCGGCACCCACTCTCTCTGGGCTCACGTTACTGCCTTCCTCAATCTGGGTACCATCATCGGAGCCTTCAAAATGCTGCACATCCTCCTTCAGCATGTACCGAACACTGGTCGAACAGTTCGGGGGACTCCTCAGGGCATGATGGTGGGACAAGGGAAGGAGTGACTGATGACATTGAGCCGATGGAAGAGGTCGCTTTGCCAGCCAAAGTACTCTGAGCCTGGGTGACAGAGGCTGAGGAGGATGAGGACGGCTTCATCATCCACTCTACCAACTCTTCTGCATGTTGTGGCTCAACATGGCCAGCTGCCGAAAAAAAGGACAAGCATGCCCCACGGCCACGTGCTGAGGATACACCGTGTCCACGACCAGCAATGTTGGCTGTAGACACAGAGCCTGCTTGCCCTCTTTTAGTGGCCTGTGAGCGTCTGCCTCTCCTTGTTGGCCTTCCAGACATACTGTATTTGATGGATTTGTAATGTATTTGAATAGGTACACCAGGAATGGCCTGCAGTGAGATGTAGCTGCACAAAGCTGGGATGTGTGTATGTGTGTATGTGTGTATGTATGTATGTATATGTGTGTATGTATGTATGTATGTATGTATGTATGTATGTATATATATGTGTATTGAATATACTGCAGCTAACTGAATGAACTGCCTGCCTGTAGTATAATAGGAAGAGAACAGGGACAGTCTACAGCGAGATCTAGCTGCACAGGATACGGTACTGAATATACGGCAGCTAACTGAACTGCCTGCCTGTAGTATATTAAGAACAGAACAACAGGAACGGTCTGCAGCGAGATCTAGCTGCACAGGCTACAGTACTGAATATACTGCAGCTAACTGAATGAGCTGCCTGCCTCTGGTATATTAGGAAGAGAACAACAGGAACGGTCTGTAGCGAGATCTAGCTGCACAGGCTACAGTACTGAATATACTGCAGCTAACTGAATGAGCTGCCTGCCTCTGGTATATTAGGAAGAGAACAGGAACGGTCTGTAGCGAGATCTAGCTGCACAGGATACAGCACTGAATATACTGCAGCTAACTGAATGAATTGCCTGCCTGTAGTATATTGTGTGTGTGTGTGTGTGTGTATGGATAGATATAGATAGATATATAGATATATATAATATATATATTGGTGTATATGTGTGTGTGTGTGTGTGTATATGTGTGTATATATATATATATATATATATATATATATATATATATATATATATATATATATGTATATATGTATATATATATATATATATGTATATGTATATATATATATATATATATATATTATATTGGAGCTAACTGAATCAACTGTCTGCTCAATCTATCTAAATGAAATTAAATGACACCCTCTCTCTCTCTCAACACACGGCTGACGTGCAGGTGGCCTTATATAGTGTGGGGCTTGTACTTAATTCCCTGAGCCATAATTGGCCAAAGGCACCATGCCTTTGGCCAATTATGGCTCTGTTTGCTTACGGCGCTGTGATTGGCCAAAGCATGCATGTCATAGTGCATGCTTGGTCAATCATCAGCCAGCAAACCACTGCGATGACACTATGACATTATGGGTTGGATTTGCTAATCAATGGAGCAAAAACGCGCTCATACCAGAGTTCCACGTCTCCACACATGTCGAATCAAAACATACAACACCCAAGGTAGACCAAACACAGCCAAACAGACTGACAAACAGAAGCACCAACTAAATGATGGTGATGAAAAGCTAAAAGATTTACAACAAACCAGGAAAAATAGAAACAATTTTGTATAAAGTTTTCTATGGTGGTGATCTCCTTTTTGTTCTGAAAGCAATGAAACCCAATTATCGAATCTGAGGGATAAAACACCAATAAAATTTAGTAATGAACATTCAATTTTTCTCCTAGAAAAAATAAACCGATGGTTAGATACATGTAACAAAACCTTAGTATGCGAAAAACATAAGCATACATTATATAACATTCCATAAAGAAAGTCTGTGAAACTTTTTATTATTTATTTGTTTTGGAACAGTGCACTTTTTTAAAATACCAAAAATTGTTGAGCTCAACTTATTACCACATGGATTTTGGTTTATGGTATACCATTAATTTCCCCCCAAAAAAATATTATTCACCATGGTGAAAAAATGAGCAGCTTGCAATAAACCTTTTAGCGGCACCGTTTATTTACAAATCATAAAACCTCACCACAAACTCTTCAGAACTGCCTCTCTGGAAAACAAACACATTTTAGTAAATGAACATCTCAATTCATTATTACAGATATTTATCTTTTAACCACATGCTGACCATCCGCCGCAGTTGAACTGCGGCAGAATGGCATGGCTGGGAAAAACGTTATGTAACGTTGCTTTGCCCCGTGGCCACTAGGGGCGGCACGCGTGCGTGCTTCCCGAGCCAATGCAAGTGCCCGGCGGTCACGATCACCGCTGGGTTTTCCGCGAGCGTCGCTGACACCCGGAGAACCAGGATCTGTGTGTGTAAACACACAGTTTTCAGTTCTCTGAGGGGAGAACAGACAGAGTATGAACAGAGATCTGTCATCTCCCATGCACAGTCCCCTCCCCCCTTCAGTTAGAACACACACTAGGGAACACATTAACCCCTTGATCGCCCCCTAGTGTTAACCCATTCCCGGCCAGTGACATTTTTACAGTAATCAATGCATTTTTATAGCATTGATCGCTGTATTAATGCCAATGGTCCTAAAAATGTGTCAAAATTGTCTGATGTGTCCGCCATAATGTTCCCAATAAAGTCCCAATAAAAAAACGCAGATCGCCGCCATTACTAGTAAAAAAAAAAAAAAATTAATAATAAAAATGCAATAAAACTATCCCCTATTTTGTAGACGCTATAACTTTTGCGCAAACACATACGCTGCTTGCAATTTTTTTTTTTACCAAAAATATGTAGCAGAATACATATCGGCCTAAACTGAGGAAACAAAAATGTTTTTCTTTATTTTACATCATGGGAAACCGAGCCTTGAGTAATTACTTGATGGGTTATGGGCCACCTTCAGGTGTTGACACTGGTATACCCAATACAGAAAGTTGACTCCCCTATATAACCCCTCCTCCTTCCAGGGGTACCTCAGTTTTTTAGCCAGTGTCTAAGGTGTTGGTCACGAGTGAAGATTTGCTCTAAGGAGCTCCAGGAGGGATCCATGCTGAATTTAAAAAACCTCCACAACAGGATCCATCCACGCCACTGCAGCCACAGGATGGTACCCGGGCCTTGCGTAGAAGAACGAGGTTCTGCCTGTAATGCTTCTCTTTGAGAGCTGGACCTTAGAAACCAGGACTCTTTTTGGTCTTGCTACATTACCTAAAGTTGTCCTGTGGGGTGCTATACAGGTCCAAAGGAGTGGAACCCCTATTAAAATGGACCCGGTCTTTGAAGGTTTAACTACGCTGCCCGCCGTGATGGGTGAAGTTTGGATCTGTCTGTTTTCAGCAGTATCCTGCAGCGAGGAAAAGGTAAGAGAAAAGCTTAGGAACTACAAAGTCCACCTATGCGTTTTCTTTCAATATGTAATATTGTAATGCCTTTAAGTCTCCTCTAGAGGGAGTTACAATACACATACCCTTTCAATCTGTGCTACAAACAGCGTGTGTCCTAGCAGCTGGAGGGGGTTCTTTAGTCCTCTCCCCCCAATTGGGGAAACTGAGTGGCTGGTACAGGTACTGTGAAGGTACAATAAACATCCTGTAAGCAGTTGGCAGTGTGACATTTCTCAGAAAACAGCACACTTTTATAATAGCCTCAGACTGCTAAGAACCCCCCTCATCCCCCCCCCCCCGCCGCCTGCCTGCTCCCCCTATCATCGAGGGGTGTGGGGTGGCTTTCTTAAGAAGAAACTTTTACTTGCTTTTTTTTTTTCATAGACAGAGCCTTTCTCATACACTGCATGGCGGCTGCAGCCTTCTCTCCTCCCTGGTCTGTGTCTTAGACCTGTAGCGTGCCATGCACGCAAGCTGTGTTTTACCTTGAAAGAGGAGGAGGGAGGGTTGAGAAAAGGGGACGTGGCTAAAGCGGACGGTGCCGTGTGTGGACTCAGCGTCCTTGTGAGGCACCCGGTGCACAGGCAATCAGGTTTACACCTGAGAAGGGGGGGAAGATAAAAGCTGATGATTTTATCACTATATGTATCTACAGAGCAGTGGAAGGAGAGCTACTACAGGACTCAGGAGCGCTGGAGCATGAGAGGTGTACACAGGCATTTTGAGTACAGTAAAAGACGGTATTGTTTAGCATCAGTTTAATCTGTGCTGACATTGTTTTTTTCTTACTATTGCAGTAAATAGTACATTCTTAGAGTGCCTCTGCTTTTGTGCTTTGCACTATGGCTTCCAAGGTTACTACTAAGGCACCAAAAGTTCCACCCCCAGGTGCTGGGAACTCCAGTCATGCCTCCACACTGTCATCCTCTCCAGAGATACCTGACATGACAAGCCAGGGTGAGTTTTTGAAACCGATTGGTGGTGCAACTGCTTTTCACACTTCAGCTTCTGTATACGTGACTGAAGATGCATTTTCCTCTGCCCTGTAAGGCTTAGAAGGAAGATTAGCGGCTTTAATCACATCCTCCATTCAGGGGGATAGGAAGCATGCTTGATCCCTCTCTCCCACTTCAAACCCTTTACCAAGGGAACAGTGCAGACAGGATGAGGTATTACTCTCAATCGATCGAGAGGAAGAGCAAACCGATTTTTACTCTGCAGATGAAACAACAGTTGATGATTCAGCTTCACAATCTGAGGTACAAATCAGATTTTTTTTACACTTTTATGCTACCCCTAACAGAATCAGCTGAAAGTCCGGTTTCTTCCTTGGGTTTTTTGAAACCCTCACAACCTTTGCATGCGTTTCCTGTCCACGCACTACTAGAGAAGCTTATTTATGCCAAATGGGTTCATCCAGATAAGCATTTTCTCCCTCCAAAGAGATTCTCAGTTCTCTATCCAATTGAGGAAAAATTCACCAAAAGATGGAAAGTTCCCGCAGTTGACGCTGCGATTTCCAGTGTGAATAAGAGTTTGACTTGTCCAGTAGACAATGCGCAAATGCTTAAAGATCCAACAGATAAAAAGTTGGAATTCCTGTTAAAAATCCTATTTTTGCTTGGCAGGGACTGTTACTCAACCTGCAGTCGCCGCAATAGGCATCTGTCAGTCCTTAAAGGACCAGTTTACAGATGCTATTAAAGAGGTCCCTGCACAACAGGCCCGTGAGTTGGCCAAACTACCAAAGGCATTATGTTTTGCTATAGATGCATTGAAATATTCTATTCACCAGGTGTCCCGCCTTCCACTTGTGCTAATACACATGCGTAGAACCCTTTGGTTAAAGAATTGGGCCGAAGCACCTTGTAAAAAGTTTCTGACTAGTTTCCCTTTTCATGGGGGGCGACTATTAGGCGATGGTTTGGATAAATACATCCAGACAATTTCTAGTGGAAAGAGTACTCTTTTGTAGGGCTGGAACAACTAATCGATTAATGGACAACTAATCGATTATGAAATTATCGATGGTTTCCTATGGGACACATTCACGCAAAACGGTGCTTTTTTGGTTCAATATACGTCAATAGAGAAGCTGCACAAAAGCATGTAATGCGTTTTTGCAGCAATGTGTGTTTTTTAATCTGTATGTGGGTCGTACTATCCGCTCTTTTGCTGTGAGAGTAGCTGAACATATCGCTCTTATCAAGAGCGGAGATACCAAACATACTGTCCCCCGACACTACAAGCTACACCACAATCGTGCAATTGAGGGGACACAATTTGTGGTGATAGACAGATATGTTCCCCCTGGAGGGGTGGCGCCATGACCAGAGGTGTGTCTAGTTTAGAGACCTTCTGGATCCATGAGCTCCGTACATTTTTTCCTTTGGGTATCAATGTGGAACTGGACGTCAATGCCTTCATCAACAGAGCTTGATGCCCAGTTTCACTTTTCTCTTGTTGCTCTCTCCTTTTTACATTTTAATTTCTCACATTTTATTTCCCATTTGTATGTATTGATCTTGTCATCCACACATGTATGCATTACGTCCTTTGGTTTATTGCACCATACATGCGTTAGATGGCTATTTACTTGTGCACCATCATGGGAGCCCACTCCACAAATGCGCATCTATATAAGATTTTAGATGATTATGGTCACCATCAAACCACTTCACAGCAATGGGCCTGTATATGGGGAATTTTATTTATTATTTTTCCCATAACAACGTTTGCACTGAATCACTGCATATTTTTGGTGTAACACACAATGATGCACATTGTTTTTTATGCAGCATCACTATTCCCGCACTTAGGTGTTCACATATATTTTGTTCCCCCCTAACGGGAGGGACAATAGATTACATCAATTGATGCCTATTTAAAGATTAGAACACAGAATTTTTCCTTCACATAATATATATATGGGTTTTTAAACCAAACAATATATTTTTTACATAAAATGTAAATACACATATAACCATTTTGCTTTTTCATAGTTTCACACATGTATGTTTAATACATGCATATCCGGATCGTATACATAGCGCTGGTCTCCATCGCTTTGTTTACTTAGGGCCACCGCACGGATTTCCACACTATTTGCATGACATCATGCTAGTTTGCATATGAGATGCGTCATTCTACAAGGACGATACGTGAGTCTCAGGGGTTGTCCTCCCAGCAGAAAGGAGTGACCGCCCCCTGAACAGAGGGCGCATGGTGCGCAGGCGCATTACTACCTGTCCGACTGGGGTGCGCGCGCACATTGCTGTTTACTAGTTGGCGCGATCTCTAAGTAATTTCGGAGATGGCGCGCGTTCCACACAGACCTTTTCTTTCACATTTTCTTCATTGATACACAATTTAAGATTTGACACTCTTTATGCCTAATTTTAAATGTGGCACTTTTTGACAAATCTAACCTGCATATCACTGACCTCATTGGTTACACTTCCGGTATCCATATTGGATTCCAAGGTGAGGCGTGGAACGCACGCCGGGCGTCCATCTTGCCTGAATACCGGAAGTAACAATTATGCACAATGTGGAGCTGTCTCTCATCACTATGGCCATATCCTCTATATATACCTTGTTGGCTGCAGTGGGGGGACCCCCCAGATGATGTCTAAGAGGACGAAACGCGTCGGTTAGGACCCACTGCCGCCATATATTTACAGCGCTGGTTTTAGAAGATTTACATGTGAGTGTATTTCTAATTTTTTATTAAATTTCACACCTGTTTTATCGATTTACACAATGTGGCCTTTCCTTCTTCCTCCCCATTCATCACCACCGCCATTTGGTTTCTAACATCACTCTGAGGGACACACCAGTCCATGGTTCATTCCAAGACCATCACCTCTCTGGATCACCTACAGCCACTTACCACCTAAGCCTGTTTTGACCCAACTTGGCGTATGTCTCTTTGGGTCCATTAGATCCGGTAAGCCTCCTCATTGTCGGTGGTGGTGTGCTTTGTCTGTCTTCACTCCAGATGTTATACACTTATTGATTTGCTCTTTATATGAAGTCACATAACTTCTGCGGACCACCAACCACTAGAAGCCATACATACATGGAGGACTTTCCTCTAATTTGCACCTAGAACTTTTGGACCATTTTGTCTTTATGTTGGACATTTAAGACTTTCTTAGCGCTACACTTATTTTGTTTCTGGGCTATTTGTTCCCACCTCTGTCAAATAAAATGCCAGCTAAAACAGGGGGAGAGGAATGGAGAGAAGTCTGGCATGCGGGGGGGGGGGAGAATCATGTGGTGAAGACTTGGGTTCTTCTGCAGAATGTATCCAGGAATGTACAGATGGAGGCATGTGGAACAGGTTGGGCTATGCCTGTAGGTTGGGTTTGGCTGATCGGCCGAATAAGTCGGTGAGTTAGGTGATGGTGTGGGAAACTCCAGCTGCAGAAATAGTCAAGAGACATCCCACTTGATCCTGAGTGAGTCCACAAATGGATGGTAGATAGGGTGAAGTCCAGGTCTTGATGGTGCAAACCCACATGTATGGTAGAGGCTGTGTATTACCATTGGAACTGGGTGGTCAGAAGTCTACGCAATAAAGTAATGGATGTAATGTTGCCAGAAAACAGAAAAGAAAAAAAGAAAAAGCAACTTGTCTGAGCTTTAGGGTTTCTGCTGTCCCGGCGAGCTCTTGGGGTTTGCTGAGCTTTCAAGGGGCTGTTGCCATGGTGAGGGCCTGAAGCTGATTGGTGGGAATGAGTTTCAGAAGGCGACCGTTTCCTGCGGTAATGCTGTTCCTGGGTTTCCATGAGTTAGTTCCTGGATTGTGTAGGCCTTGCAGAGGGATGGCGGAATTCAGCATACAATTTAGGCACCTTTTGCCATCAGGATATCCAGCTCGTCACGGAGGTGACGAAGATTTTCCGGCACTTTGAGAAGCTGACGGGCAGAAGGGAAACTTCCACCTGTATGGAATTCCTTTCATGCGGAGGACCTCTAGTAGGGGACGGAGTTCCCTTCTACGCTGTAGCGTGATGTTGGATGGGTCCTGGAATAGGTGTAGGAGAGAAGTTTTAGTTGGTAGCCTATTATGCAGCAGACTATATCTCTGGGTGGGTCAGACTCCCTGCCTCATGGTCGGAGGGCACGATGGATGCGTTCCATCTCAATCGGTGCAGTGCCGGGTCTATCCAAGAGGTTATTAAATAGGCTAACTACCTCGGCTTGCAGTTGATCTGTGTCGACTGTTTCTGGGAGGCGTCATAGTCTTAAGTTGTGGTGCCTTCCAAGGTTGTCCAGATCTTCCATGTGACGGTTAAGATCACGGAGCTGCAGGCTGTGTGTATCCAAAATTTGGTGGATTTCTTAGCTGTTACCTTCTCCCCTTCTTATACCCGTCCTGCTATGGACTGTATGTCGATCCTGGAGGTCAGAGATTGCCGCTGTTAGCGTCTCTTTGATATCAGCAGCCACGGATTGAAGATCGTTCAGGCTGGGGTGTTGGTGCGGCGTTGGCACTATTTCCCCAGCAGTGAATGATGATCGTGTCATGGCTGCTTCCCCTGATGCAGTGCCCATATGAGGATGTAGGCCCTGAGAGGATGCCATGCTGCTCGCCTGTGGCGGGAACATTTCTGGAATAAGCTGGGTTATTCTGCCGTTCATATCGTGGGGAGAGTGGGATCGTGAGGCGGACTAGTTGCGGGAGGAGGTCCCCGTGGTTTGTAGGTGGTTAAACGGCTGTAACCCCTCCGTAGTAATCAACTTGATTCCTCTGTTAGCTGGAGCTCACAAGCTAAGCGGCCAACTTCCACCGAGGTCAAGCCATGCCCCATTGGTAATGCTTTTTAAGCAGGTACAGCATTTTTTTAACTTTAGAAAAAAAAGATTTAAGCCATATAAATAAAAGCTAACTATTGTAAGTACAGGTGTAAGTCAGTATAAAATGGTTTCTCCCAATCCTGCAACTGCCTTTTGCTGAACAGTTTGGCATGTTACATGAAATGCAAAAATAACAGAACTGCTGGCAGTATTTGGTAATAAATAATGGTAATAAAATTATATTACAGGTGTACTCAAAAACAAAAAAAAACTTTTGGTAATGCCATTAACAAGCACAGTTATGTGTACAGTACTTTTATTATAGTGTACTTTTATTTTGCCCATACAGCTGTAGTTTCATTTTAAGGGTTTTAATGAATTTCATGGTTTTCTGTACTGTGGTTTCTTTGTCGAATCGGTATTTAGTAAGCGAGAGACTTTGGGTAGGGCTGACTTAGAGAAAAGTGAAGTCTGCCTTATCCTGGATTGAGTTGCATGAGGAATAGAGCGCTATGTTTGTAAAGTAGTGTTTTCAGGGTTGGTAAGGTCCATCTTTTCAGATTTTAAATCAATGGGTTAATAGGCATACAGGGGTTGCCTCATCGCTATGTGATTAAATTGTCCCAGATCTCCATTAATTAGTTTTGTAACCTACTGTAAGGTGGCTGGTGAACTCAGACCTGCTTTATATTTCTCCTGTAACGCCCAATATATTCCTGATAAATTTAGCTTTATAGCCTAATTCCTGCATCGTTTAGGAGAGATTAGTTTGTATAATTAGCTTCCTAATAATCTTTTGTGTCTTTTACAGAATGTTTCCATTTTCATATGAGTCAGGGCGGACCATCCTGTGCTTTGATTTCATGGTTTTCACTCTCCGGCTCATTCATATTTTTGCTGTGAACAAACAACTGGGGCCTAAAATCATTATTGTCCAAAAAATGGTAAGTGTGTAAAAACATAGTAACATGACATTGCAATGTGTCATTGTTTGCCACCCCCCCCCCTCCCGCCCAAAAAAAAAATACCACCAGCCCCCACTGGACAGGAATGTGTGAATTATATTAAAGCCGGTTATAAATGAATACACTTATTGTATATGTATTTCAGGTGTAAATGTAGCTGTTGATATGGAGTTTAGCTGTAATGGTTATTATATTTTCGTCTACCTGCAGATGAAGGATGTATTCTTTTTCCTTTTCTTTTTGGGAGTTTGGCTGATTGCTTACGGAGTTGCCACAGAGGGTCTTCTTCACCCCAATGATATGCGTTTGGCCTGGATTTTCCGTCGTGTCTTCTATCGGCCCTACCTGCAGATCTTTGGTCAAATTGAACTGGACAAGATGGATGGTAAGATGAAAAACACATGATACAGCGATTGGTACTCCAATCGGGATTTTTCTAACCCTTAGGCCATATTAATAGCATGAGTTAGAGTTGGATTTAGAGTTACCCAATAGCTAAGCAAATGGTCAAATGTTTAATTTTTGAGATTTCTCCTTGAGTTCCTATTAAGTACTTTTTGGGGATAATAAACTGACTTACTATTTCATGCATAAAGAAAGACTAAGTACCTACCTACAGCCTGATGACCTAGCACCTCCACAAGGGTTATAGGTTTTCCTCCACCTGCGTTCAGCTCTCTGCTACTGCAAAGGTCCAGGTAAGAGCTTTCAGTTGAGTTGATGGGATCATTACCTGCAGCCTTCTGGGGAACTGTTCCTTAATCTTGGCAACATATCCAATTCCAAAAAACAACAGTCCCCATGCTTCTTCTGGTGGGTCACCACAACTGGCTCTGCCTGTTCTCTGTACAAATACAAGTTTGATGTGTATCACCTCTAATTGTTGCAGGTCCTTTTCTGAGCTACCTACCATCGGCCACCACCTCTGAACCCTCACTGGATCTCTCAAGGGTGGTTGCTGCTAGCTTTCCTGGCTCATAACTTTCCCCCATCCTGCTTTTTTTGTCTCATCTATTTTAAGTATGAGATTAAACCTAACATGTAAAAAAAATTGAGACAGGAACTTTATAAAATAAATGAAGTCTATAATACCTCATATAGTACAGCTTAGTGTGATATACCTCACAATGAAAAACATTTAAAGTGAGCCTAATAGCCTAGTGTCAATGAAAACTTTACTAAAGATAAAATTGCCACTGTGTCTTGTGCTTACATACAGCGAATCCAATAGTGATACAAAATGTTCAATGAACAGATATGAACACTTCAATCTTTCATCGCTCTCTACTGTGATAAATGTCCTGTTGTGCATAGCCCCAGAACAATCTAGTGATCTTTCCCCACGAAAATCAGATCCCCACTCACCAGACTAAACAGCCTTTCTTTCTCATGAAAAGACAAACACACTCAAGCTGTCTCAGAAGAAATCCTCCACTGTCAGCATGGATGGCTTCTCAGGACTTCAGACTGCAATGTCTCCCCTCCTCAATAGTGACAGCAGGATCAAGCTGTGTCTCAATGAATACTTCTCTGCCTATGTGGATGGCTGTTCCAGACTCCAAAGGAGGAGGATTGACCCACCAAATGACAATTCTCACATAGTGTAATACATTCTTATAAAGTAATTAATTGAAATAAACTATTATACTCACAAGTAGGGATAAGCCGAACACCCCCCAGAACCTGCGAACGGACCGAAAGTTAGCGCAAACTTTAGAACCCCAGTAAAGTCTATAAGACTCGAACGTTCGAAATCAAAAGTGCTAAATTTAAAGGCTAATATGCAAGTTATTGTCCTAAAAAGGGTTTGGGGACCTGGGTCCTGCCCCAGGGGACATGTATCAATGCAAAAAAAAGTTTTAAAAACTACCATTTTTTAGGGAGCAGTGATTTTAATGATGTTTAAAGTGAAAAAATGAAAGTGAAATATTCCTTTAAATATCGTACCTGGGGGTGTCTATAGTATGCCTGTAAAGTGTCGCGTGTTTCCCGTGCTTAGAACAGTCCCTGCACAAAATTACATTTTTAAAGGAATAAAAGTCATTTAAAACTGCTTGCGGCTTTAATGTAATGTCGGGTCCCGGCAATATGAATGAAATATGAATGTTTCCGCTTGACCCTCCCTTCTAGATTGTAAGCTCTAACGACCAGGGCCCTCTGATCCCTCCTGTATGGATTTGTATTGTAAGTGTACTGTCTGCCCTCATGTTGTAAAGTGCTGCGCAAACTGTTGGCCCTATATAAATCCTGTATAATAATAATAATAATAATGAAAATCAGTGAGACAAATGGCATGGGTAGGCAGTGCAAACAAGACAGGGACTGTAGGTAGAATAGAATCTGTTTGTAATTTTGAACTGGTACATTTTTAAAGTGTAGCTCCAGCCAAAAAATCTATGCTTAAGCTTTTTGGAAAACATAGGGAAGGGTTATCACCCCTGTAACATTTGTTTTGCTGTCTGTGCACCTCTTCAGAAGATTTTACCTCACTTTCTGTCCCAATGACAAATGTTTTTTGAACATTTGGGGTTTTTAGTGAAACAAGGATTGGTGATAAAGCATCAGTGGATAGGAGACACGTTTTTCCCATATTAACACTTACAGGAGAGAATTTCCCTTCCTAGGGGTAGATTTCATCTCACTTCCTGTTGTCTCCTTCTGTTTGCAAATAGGAGTCGTTTGTAAGTTGGATGTTTGAAAGTAGGAGCCTGCCCTATATACTCTGCAGAAATTGGGGCCTTAGGTGTTGCCACAACACTGTAAGCCCTTACAGTTACTCTTGGTGGGCGCAGGAATGGGCCCTGCTGTGAAATATTAGATCAAGAATTGTAATTACATGCCATTGTTGAACAGTGGTAGAAAAATTGGGCCTTTGGTGCTGCTGGTGCCACAACACTGCAAGTCCTCACAGTTACTCTTGGTGGGTGCTGGAATGGGCCCTGCTGTGAAATATTATATCAAGAATTGTAATAACATGCACCTGTTGAACAGGGGCAGAAAAATTGGGCCTGTGGTTGTGGTGTTGCCACAACACTGTAAGCCCTCAGTTTACTCTTGGTGGGCACAGGAATGGGCCCTGCTGTGAAATATTAGATCAAGAATTGTATTTACATGCACCTGTTGAAGAGGGTCAGAGAAATTGGGCCTTAGCCACTGCTGCCACAACACTGCAACCCCTCACAGATGCTATAGTTGGAGCGCAGGAATGAGCCCTGCAAAGTATTGCATCAAAAATTGTAATTCCATGCCCCTGTTAAACAGGGGCAGAAAAATTGGGCCTTGGCCACTGGTGGCGGTGCCCAGAACCAAAAATGTTCTTACAAGCTATCAGCATGAAAATTAAGGAAGAGGATTGTGACTCAGCATAACAGGATAGTCACTCAGCATCAGCATAGGCAGTCTTGAAGGGATCTCACATTAAAAAAAAATCAATCGGTTACATCAGCATCAGGTGCTTGGTAGCTGGTGATCCAAGACTGATTCATTTTTATGAAGGTCAGCCTATCGACCGATTCGGTTACCAGGCGCACCCTGTGATCAGTTACAAAGCCTCCAGCAGCACTGAATGTGCTTTCCGAAAGAATGCTGGATGCAGGACAGGCCAGTAGCTCAATTGCATACTGTGCAA